>JALQBC010000014.1:600000-877734 GCA_023375675.1 Cytospora piceicola | reverse complement strand
AGTAAGTAAGTAAGTAAGTAAGTAAGTAAGTAAGTAAGTAAGTAAGTAAGTAAGTAAGTAAGTAAGTAAGTAAGTAAGTAAGTAAGTAAGTAAGTAAGTAAGTAAGTAAATAAGTAAATAGGTTAGCTAATAAGTAAATACGTAAGTAGGTAAATAGGTTAGCTAGTAAGTTAGCTAGTAAAGTATTTAATAAGTTAGCTAATTAACTATCAATTAAGTAAGTAAGTAAGTTAGTAAGTAAGTTAGTAAATAAGTTAACTAATAGATTAGTTAGTAAATTAGCTATTAAGTAACTAAGTAAGTAAGTAAGTAAGTAAATAAATATATATATATATATACTAAATAGCTATTAAATTTAAAATATTAGCTAATAAGTAAATAAGTATATAAATAAGTAATTAATAAGTAAGTTAGCTAATAAGATAGTTAGTAAAGTATTTAGTAATTTAGTTAGTTAGTTATTAAATAAGCTAGGTAATAAGTAATATATAAGTAAGTAAGTTAGGTATAACGGAACGGCGTAAGGCTAAAGGTTACCTAATCTAGCGCCTACGTATAAACTAAGTAACCTACTTAGCCTTACTGTTACCTTTTAGATTTAAACCTTTTAAAGCAAGATACTATATTTAGCCTCTTTCCTTCTATTTCTTTAGCTAAAATACTTATATTTATATTAGAATTACAGCTTTATATTTATTATTCTAGTATATTATAATATTATTTTAGCTTACTTTAATTAATTATTTATAGCTTAAAAAAGCTTATAATACTAACAGAACCTTAAACTATATCGTTTATATTAAACAGTAACATAACCGATTATAAGACCTTAGATAAGCCTTATATTCGACTAAGCTATAACGCAATATTACGACTGCTATAATAACGCAAGATAATTAAAACAGACAGGCTAAAAAAGCTTAAAAAAAGTTCCGATTTAACCTTAATAAGTTTTTATTAACCTTACTATAAGAAGATAAAGCCTTTAAAACCCCGCTATAGTAACGTTTTAGTATAGTATTATCTTATTGTATTTTTAATCCCGATAAGAAGATCGCTAGTATAGTAACTATTTAATAAAAGACTAAAAAAGATACTTTCGAAGACTATAAAAGCACCTTTAAAGCCGATCCGACGTTTACCGATTTTTTATATAACCTTTCGGAAGAGAAATTCTGTAAGTACCGGTATATATTCTCGGTTAGCGATTTTAGTAACGATTCTATCGAAAAGGTTTATTAATTAGCCGTTTTATATAAAACCTAAAAAGACAGTTTAAGATATATCTTTAAACCTTTAACTAAAATAGGTAAAGCTACTTAGCCTTTAATTAATAGTTTAATAGATTTAAATTCTTTCTAAAAACCGATTTATAAAGAATACAAACGCTTTCTTTTAAGAATATAAGCTCCGATCTTTAAGTATAGCGGCTTTAATAACTTAAGTAAAAAACCTTTATTAAATAACTGTCGAATTAAACAAAAACCTTAATATATTATACTAATAAGCTATTAAGTTCGGGGTTAAAGCGGTTAATACGATAAAAGGTATACGTAATATAACTAATAATATAACTAATATAAATAAGCCTGTTTTAAATAATATAATACTTATTAAGATTACCTTACGCGATAAACGTATTTGTAAACTTTAAGTATACCTGTAAGCCCTACCCTGCTTGCTATGCTGCTTACTACGTATTGCGCCTATAGTAGGTGCTAAAATCAGTCTGCAGCTAATTTCAGTCCGCACATTAAATCGGCAGATAGTTCCTATTTTTCTTTTTACTTTTAACCTTTAATATCTGTATATATAAATTAGTTATAAGAATAATAAAAATACTTTTAAATAGCTAAAAGCTTATATTATATATAATAAAAAGAATTATATAATAAGCTAACTTATATATATTATAATTATAAAAAGAAACTAAATTAACTCTACTTTTTAATATCCCCTTTTCTAAGTTAATATAAATAGTAATAAAGTAGAAAAAGTAATATTAATATACGGTAGAAAAAAAGCTATTAAATGATATATAGCTTCTTATTATAATAAGTAGAGTAACTTAAAAGTTATTCTTAAAAGAAAAAGCGGAAGGAAGGCGCCTTAATTCCGATGTACTAACAGTTTTATACCTAGATTTAGTGTAAATCTGTTCTGCAGACTGAAATCGGCCGCAGACTAATTTTAGCACCTACTATAGGCGCAGCACGTAGTAGGCAGCATAGCGTTAAGGTAGAGCCTACAGGTAACTTAATAATAATAACTAACTAGTTATCGATTTTACTTATTTAGTATATAATAACTTTTTACTTAATATAAAAGATAAACGTTATCGAAATAATACTTCTAGCTTATTATATACTTAGTTTATAAAATATAAAATTAAAGTTTATTATATAGCGAAAGTTAATAACGTACCGAAATTTTATAATAACCTTAAATAAGATAAAGGTTTTTAATAAGGTTTAAAAGATAAAGGTTTAAAATCGCTTATAAGATAATATAAACTAGTTTTTTATCGAATTCTTAAACATTAACTATATTATAAGCCGTATAGCCGGAACCTTTATTAAAAATATTATACTGTACCTTAACTATTAAAACCTTAAATAACTGTTTACTATCGAGTTTATATTTTAATACCTAACTATAGTATAGTAACTTTAACTAAAGGAGAAAGGCGTAGAATAAGTAAAACGTATTAATATAATATACCTCGAATCTTATAACGAGTCTGCTATTTCGTATTAAGCTTTTTAAAACGTTTTCGTTCGTTTTATAATAAAGCTCTTTAAGCTTTAAGTAACTTAAAAAGACGAGTTTTAACGTTATTTAACGTTTATACTTTAAAACGTTTTAGCTGTATAGTTTTTAAATAATTCTATAAAGTATATAAAGCTCTTTTAACTTACTTAATAAATAGACTTTACTAATACTTAAACTACAGCTGTAGCTAAAGCTAAAAAAAAGAAAGTATATACCTTTTTTATTTAATTAGAAAGTAACCGATTATCGATTAATAGTACTTAAACTAGTATATTTATATCGAAAAGACGTAAAGGGTTTAAATAGCTTTATTATAATATTATTATTACTAACTTATTAAGTAAAAAAGAGTTTAAAAAACTAATTAAAAAAAGAAAGTGTTTTATATAAAAACTAAAAGGCTATCGATTATTCGAATATCCCGACGCTTTTAAAATAATAATAGAAAGCCGGCTTAATAAAGTAACTATATTAACTACTTATATAATAAACTCTTCCTTTAATAGCTTTTACTTACTACTATATTAACTAACGATAAGCTAAACGTAAAGAGTAATAGTAACTCGGAAAATAAGTAACTTTAAAATAAATTATCTCTTTTTTAAAGAATATATTAATATACAGTAGGTAGTATATAGTATTAAAAACAAATTAGCTAGATAACTTACTATTTAACTTACTTTTAAGATATTTTAAAGGTAATACTTTTACTATACTATATTCGATAGTTAATAATAAACTTTCTTTAACTATAAAAGCCTTAATTAATATAAAAGTAAACGCATATATATTTATAGGTTTAAAATTTATATAATAAGTAAAGAAATTACTTTAACTTTAATAAAGTATAAGATTCGACTTATAGATAGTAAAAGGGTATAACGGTAAATCTATTTAATATTTAAACGTAGCTTTAATTACTATATTAAGAATATATAGTAAAATAAAGTTAAGTTTCTTTTTTCTTATACTTAATATAAAATATAATATTATCTTCGGTAGAAAATAGTTTAAATACTATAATATTATAATCGACTATACCGGTTAGTACTTTTACTACCTTAAAGAGTAAATACTAAGTTATAGCTTTATAAATATATTAATAAACGATAATATATATTAAATACGTAACTTAAAATAAGATAAAAAAGTTTATTAACAAAAACAGGCTATAAACTATAACGATAAACGTTAATAAAGACAGAAAAAAGTAAAAGATAAAAACCTACGTTATCGTATAGTACGATAACTAATTAAATAGCGTATTAAAAAGCTAGAATATACTATAATAAACGACTGTTAGCTTACGTTAAAGGTATTACTTAAGACAGTTCTTATTTAACTATTAACGTTTAAAATACAGTATGTATTTATATTACGTTTACCGGTTTACAGCTTTATATAGTCTTGCTTATTACGAGATAAAAGCTTAAAAACTATAGACTATAAGTTATACAAGCTTAACTTATTAGGTATATATAAGTTTAAATAAATCCTTTTATCTTCTTTACCCTTATATTATTATAAAAACCCTTTAAAAACATAATATAACGTATATAGTATATATACCTTAAAAAAGACATAATTAAATAGTATAAGTACCGGATCGATATATATTGTCACGATATACTAGAATAATAGAGGCAAAGCTGCAATTCTAATGTAGATGTAAGCATTTTAGCTAAAGAGGAAGGGAAAGGCTTAAGCGTAGCTAAGACCCTTCTTAAAGGTTTAAATATTAAGGTACGGCGAGGCCTAGTAGGTCACCTAGTCTGTGCGCAGGCGCTAGGTTAGATGACCCCTAGCCCTACGCGCCGTTCTGTTATATATATATAGTAAACGTTCTGTTATTTACTAAAATAGCTAGCCGGTTAGAAAACCCGATTAGTTTTATACACTTATATAAAATTAAGAAGTTAATTATAAATAAGCGAAAAGAATAACTTAAAAAGACCTTATTATATAATAAGAAAGAGCTTCGATAAAAAATATTATAAATAGTACCCTTTAAATACTATTATCTACTTAATAGCTAAAGTAAGTATAAATCCGATACTTTTACCTTTTACCGGTATATTAATTATTATATTTATTTAAAAGAGAAAATAAGGCTTAAAGACTTTAAATACTTTTTATTATATAAGATATTAGTAAAAGAGCGTAAAGCCTGTCGGAAATATATTATTAAAAGTCTTTAAAAAGGATTTATTAAAAGTAATATAGTATTATAAGCCTTACCGGTACTTTTCTCTTATAAAACTAATAAAGGGTTACGATTTTACGTTAATTATTATAAGCTTAACGCTATTATAAAATAAGACTAGTATTTACTACCTTTAATTAAAAAACGTTAGCTTAGATCTTTAAAGTAAAGATATTTACTAAAATCGATATAAAGTAAGCTTTTTATAAGATTCGGATAGCTTAGCTAAAAAATAAAGAATTAACTACTTTCCAGGTATATTATAGCTTATATAAATATAAGGTAATACTACTTAGCTTAACTAATAAGCCCGCTACGTTTTAAAAGTTTATTAATAATTAGCTCCGGGAATATCTTAATAAGTATATTTACGTTTATATTAATAATATTCTGATTTACTTTAACTTATTAAAGGAATATTACGAATACGTTTAATAGGTTTTTAAAAGACTTTATATAGCCGGACTTTATACCGACTTTAAAAAGTACGAATTTTATATAATAAAGACTAAATATTTAAGCTTTATTATTAATACCGATAAAGTAGCGGTAAACCTTAAGAAGATTTTAATAGTTTAGGACTAAAAAGCTTTAACTATTATAAAGAAGGTATAATCCTTTTTAAAATTCTATAACTTTTATTATAAGTTTATCTTTAAGTATAGCCGTTTAATAAAACTATTAATAGTATTAATATATAAAAATATAGTATAAATATAAAGTAAAGCGTAAAAAAACGCTTTTTAGTCCTTTAAAAGTTAAAGATATATTAATTAATATACTTTTATTATAATATTACTATATAAATAAAGAAATTAAAGTTAAGATAAACGTATTTAATAGCATATTAGCTAGCGTTATATCTTAAGTTATCGAAAACGGCGTTTAGTACTTTATTACCTTTTATTCCGAAATATTATACAGTTTTATATTAAACTATTTAATTTATAATAAAGAATTAATAGCTGTAGTTTAAGCCTTAAAAGTATAGCGTATAGAACTAGTCGGCTAATAAAGATTTTAACTATTTACTATTATTATAAATTATAAAGCTTTAAAATATTTTATAACTAAGCGTTTATTAAATTAACGTTAAGCTAATTAAGCTAAAACCTTTTCTTAATACTATTATATAATAACTTACTATTTAAAACTAAATAATATAATTACCGATTCTCTTTTACGTAAAGCTATAAAGTTAAAGACTTTTAAAGTAAAGTAAAAAGCTAAGCAGGAAATAGCTATTTTCTAGTATATAGACTGCTTTATAAATATAGTTATTTTTACTATTAAACTATTTATTACCGACTTTTTTTAAGTATGTAAACTATATATATTAAAAGAGAATAATAAGGTATTACCTCTATCGGGAGTACTATTAGCTAAAGTAACGTTAAAAGTAAATCGGCTAAATTTAAATTTAAAAATATACCGATAGAAAGCTTAAGATAGTACTTTTTATTAGTCTTTCTTATAAGATTATATACTATATAAAAGTAAGTTAGTTATTTTAACAGAAAATAACCTTTTATATTAAAGTTATTAAAGAAGTATATAGTCGAATTATTATAGCTTATTTAAGCTATAATAAGACCTGTAAATTAATTACTATTAAGTATTAATAGCCGGGAATAGCTAAAGATATTAACGTTTATATTAGTAATTACTTATATTACTCGGCAAAAATACTTTATAATAAAACCTTTAGTTTACTTTACTTACTTTCTATATTATTATATAAATAACATTATATTATAGTAGATTTTAAGTATATACTAATAAGTAAGTTAAAATATAATAATATATTTAATATTATTAGTAAGCTAATAAAAGAGATATAGTTTATCGTATACTATTATAGCCTCTTCCGGGTATATAGTTTACTTTAAACTATTAACTCCGACAGAAGTCTTTAGTTTATCGCAGACTTTATAAATAAAATATCGAAAATCTTAAGGTTTACTTAAAAGTTATTTATAGCTAAACACTTTTAATCGGTAGAATAAATTAAAAACTACTATAAATAATTAAACTAACGTTTATAAATATATACCGACTATTATTAATAAAACTAGCTTAAATTATTACCTATAATAAACATAGCTTAAGCTAATACTCTTTATAATATATGTCACGATGCATTAAAATAATAGAGGCAAAGCTGCAATTCTGATGTAGTATGAGCATTTTGGCTAAAGAGGAAGGGAAAGGCTTAAGCGTAGCTAAGGCCCTTCCTAAAGGTCTAAATACTAAGGTACGGCGGAGCCTAGTAGGTCACTTAGTCTGTGCGCAGGCGCGCCAGGTCAGGTGACCCCTAGCCCTACGCCGTTCCGTCACAATATATTAAAAGGTATAACACTATTTAAAGTTACTTATAGCTACTTAACACCGTTATAGTTTAATTAAAAAGCTTATATATTAAATATAAAAAGCTTTATAGTTTAAAAGAAATTAGCTTATACCGATATTTAGTAGATAGCAGATACTTTAAAAGGCTATATTAAGATAGCCCGGGCTACGTTAATATATATATAAGACTATATAGTAACGTAAGTAAATAAATATCGTTATAAACTTAATTTTAGCGTTAAAGATAAAGTATTTATTATTAAAAAGCTATAGTTATTAGACCGTTTTAACGAAAAGCTTAATATACTATTTATTTATTAAACGTATTATATCTAATAGTAATAGTACGGTATAGTAGTATATAATAAAGATAGATTCTCTTTCTCTTTCTCTATATAACCGAGTACTCTTATAAACTATATATAAACTTATAAACCTACTATAAACTTACTTTAAGTTTACTATATAATTACTATACGTTTAGCTATTCGAATTACCGGTAAATATACAGTAAATTTATAAGTGCGTTTATAAGTAAGTTCGCTATAAACCTACCGGTAAGTATATAATAATTACCTTTAGAATAAAATTCCTTATTTATATAAATATAAGTATTATAGTCGCGATTAAATTAATAGTAAAACTATAGTATAAAGACGGTTATATTTATAAAATATAAAAAAGAACTATTATTAATTTATAAAAAGAATACTTTATTTAAATAATAATAATATTTAAATTCTAATATAATAAAATAACCGGCAAAAGCTTATATAAACTATAATAATATATATAGTAAAAAGAAATAAAAGCTTATAAAAGTATAAGGTATAATTAAAATAAAAGTACGGTTAATTATAAAATAAAAAGGTAAAAGCAGTTTTTATTCTTAAATACTTACTTTATAGTATTAATAAACCTATATATATTATCGATACTACTAAACGAATAAAAAAAGAAAGGTAACGATAGTTTTTATCTTTAAACGTTTACTATATAGTGTCGGTTTACTTATATATACTATCGATACTACGAAAACAGCTATAAACTAATAAACGTAAAATAACAAATATAAAGATAACTATAAAATAACGACGAAATAATAACTTAACGAAATATATTCGTAATAAATTTAATAAAGTTTTAACTCTTTTTTAACTAAAAAGAATAATAAACCGAATAACGTTTTTACGTTTTCGTTAAAAACGTTTTTAATTAACGTTAAAACCTTATTAAACGTTAAAGCTATAGCTTTAATTATATTATAAGCCTTAAGGTAAGAATGTATATTATATAAACGGCGTTTAAACGTTTAGATAAATATATAACTAAGGTTATTAATATAAAGACGTTCTTATTCGAGGTAAGTACCTGTTTAGTTAATATAGCTATTATTTTAAAACTTAGTTTTAATAAAACCGAAGTCTATTCGGTAATAAAAAAAGTATTTAAGTATAAAAGTAACGTTAAAGTATTATATATATAACTTTTTATTAAGTCTTTAAATATAACAGATAAAGTTTACTACCTATATAGCGGTATTATATAGTATTATAATATTAGTATTAGTTATAATAAAAAGTAGAATAATATAAAGCTTTTAGCTATTTATTTAAATATAAACGCTAGCTTTAAGCTTATAGCTTACTTTAATAATATATATAATAAATATAATAGTATTAAACTCGGCGGATATCTTAAGTTTATTATTTTTATATATATCGTCGATAATAGTAATAAAGTATATTAAATATTTACGTTTTATAAAAAGTAAATTTACTTTAAACTTATCTGATTTATAAATCGTAATAAGCGAACTATTATCGGTAGTATAGCGTTTTCTGTTTATAAAAAAGCTTTTAATAAGATTAAACTAAAGGCTATATATTAGTTCTTTTTTAATATCGTTCTTTATAAGAATAAAAGCAGTAAATAAACTTTTTTAGCTTAATAACTATAAGTTTTATAATAAATATCCGGAAGTTAGTTATATTTTAAGCTTTTTAAAAGCGTTTATAATAAGCTTAACGTAAGTAATAATATTAAATATAAAGGTATAATATTTCTTTTTTATCTTTTATTATTCTTTTATAATAATATAATTAGTATTTATAAGCTTAATGCTTAAAAACTATAAGCTTATAATAGTATACTATATTATAATTAAGTTTGTTTTATTAATAATAAAGTTATTTATACTTTAAGCGAATTAGCCTTTTTTATTATAATAGATATATTTATTATATCTATAAGATAATATAAATAAAGTTATAAAAAAACTATAAATAAATAAGTTTAAACTTTTTTAAGCCGATATTATAAAAGAATTTAATAAATATATTAAGTTAGTTTTTTTATATTTATTTATAAATAAATCTATTACTTAGCTTATATAGCTGTTTTATATATTAAAATAAAGCTTTTACCTATAATATAATATATTATTATAGTTAACTTATATAAAAATAAAATATTAACTAAAATATTATTAAGCTTTATAATAAGTAACTTTATAGCTAATTAGGTATATTAAAAGCTTTAAAGGTAGTATATATATATTAAATTCTACTTTTCGATTAGTAAAGTTAATATATTCTTTATCGATTACTTTTTATTAAAAACGTATTTACTTAGCTGTTTAATAATATAAGTAAATATTAAATTATATATTAATAACAGACGTTTTAATAAATACTGCCGATTTTCTTTTATATAAATAAAGTTTTTATTTATACTTTTTAAAGTCTAATATATTTTAATATAAAGCTTTATAAACCTTTATTAAGTACTTTTTTATATAGCTTTTTTATAGGTATAAATAACTAAAGTTATAAAAGATAAGGTATAGTATTAAGTAAAATTCTAATATTTTTAAAGTATTTATAATATATTTAGCTATTAATATTTTATATAAGTTTTTCGGTTTAATATATATATTTAATAATAAATATAAATTAAGTTTAATATAATAGTTTTAAATTATATAAAATAATAAGTAAATAGTAACTTTAAAGTAAGTTTTTAAATAAAATACTTTATATAATAGTTAAGCTAATAATATAATATTTTAAAAATAAGCTTTAATAAAAAGAATAAGATAAAGAAAAGTAGTAAATAATATAAAAAAAAAAGTTTAAGTTAATAGTTAATTAGTAAATAAGTTTTCTTTATTATTATTCGTTATTTAATATTAACGTAAATATATTTAACCTTTATTATCTAGTAATTTTTTATAAACGTTAAATATTACTTTTCGGCTTTAATATTAACGTTACCGGCCGATTTACCGGTTATTTATTAAATAGTTTTTTTTTAGCTAAGGTTATAGTATTTAAGTAACTATTTCTTTAAGTTCTGGTTACTTTATAAACGGTTTTTTTTTTTATTACTAATTAAATATATAGCTTTTTTATTTATTTTTATTTTATTTCGAATTTTTAAATTATTTTATCGGTATTTTAAGTATTTTATAATATTTATATATTAAAATAGTTAAAGTAATCGGTTTATTTTATAAAATACTCGACGTATAGTTATTTATAACTATATTTTATTTTATATTTAACTATAATATATTATAACTTATAATATTTAAAAGCTTTATTATACTTTTACGTTTTATTATTATCTACTTTTATAAGCTTTATAGTTAATAAATCTTACTTATATAGGTTAAATTATAACGGTTTATTTAAAAATAAATAAATTATAGATAATATTAAATAAATATTTATATATAAAGCTATTTTAAGCTTATATACTAGTCTGTTTACTTTATATACGATTTAAAACGGTTTTATATACTATTAAGAATATTTTTAAGCTAAATTCTTAAATAGTATATAGCTATAATAAAGTTCAATAAAAACCTAATTACTTAAAGTAAACTTATACTAATAATACTTTTTATTATACTATAGTTTTATAGCTATTTAAGCTTTAGTAATTATAAGTTACGCTTTTTTTAAAAATATAT
This sequence comes from Cytospora piceicola, assembly GCA_023375675.1. Taxonomy (NCBI): domain Eukaryota; kingdom Fungi; phylum Ascomycota; class Sordariomycetes; order Diaporthales; family Cytosporaceae; genus Cytospora; species Cytospora piceicola. The sequence continues at coordinate 866,434 of JALQBC010000014.1, read as the reverse complement.
CTTAAGCTAACGTCGGAATACCTTTTCTTAACTAGCTTATTCCGGTAAGATTAAATCTATATAAAAGCTAGTTAATAAAGTATTTCGTAGCTTTATTATAAGCGTTATTTAAGTTAAACTATAATATAAAGATAATATCGGTTTATTTAACTTTAAGATATATTATAATAAATATTTAAATAGCTAATTCTACTATTTTATTGTATTTTTCGGACTAGCTATCGGTTTATAAGTATTAAACGGTTAAATAAATTAACTTAATATTTAAACCGGACTATAAGCTTTATTAAAAGTTTAAAAAAAACTTAAAATTTCTATTAAAGATAATACGCTATAAGATACTTTAGTTATATAGATATAATATATATAATAGTATATATACTTAATCTACAGTTATATATACAGTATTATTAAAGATAACGATAGTTACTTTACTATTCTTATTTATAACCGAAAGGAAAACGTTAAAAAAAAGTATTTTAAAGATTATTTATAAAGTATTAACAGCTAAAACGTTAAGTAAAGCCGTTATAAAGTCTATAGTAATAATATAAAACGGTATTAATAGTAAAAGAATAAGCTATATTTTACTTAATAGTTATTAATTTTTATTATAATTTACTATATAAACTAAATAAGTTTTAATATATTCGAAGACTTTCCGACGGTAATTATTAATTATAAACCGGTTTATAAAGTTATATTAAACTTTATTTTTATCGAAATAATACTTAACGTTATAAGCTTTAACAATACAATTTATAGTTACTTCTGTTAAGATATAGAAATATTATTTACTTAATAATTTTATAAAATATAAAAGTTTATTTATATTTAACTTAAATAGTATATTCGTTTTTATTTAATTACTTTATAATTCTTAAATAATATTAGTTTAATTAATATATTTTCAATATTTTATAATAATACGATTTTTAAACGTTTAGTTAATAAAGATTTCGGATATACTATATAAAGCGGTATCTTTTTATAATTTATTAAGTATACTATTATCTTTTATAAGCTATTAACTTATCGGTAGCTTAAAGATAGTATTTATTAATATATTAGTTACCTTTAAAATATAGTAAACGTTTAAATTATACTAGTTTAAATAATTTAACGTAAAAATAAGCTTTATATTTATTTTAGTTTTATTTATTATATTAAAGTATGTTTATCTAATAATACCGATAGTAATAACGTAGTTTATAAGGATATATATAGGTTATTTATAGTTTAAACTAATAACTATATAAAGTTTATAAATTAGCTATATTAAATAAGTAACTTTAAGTTTAGTTAGTTAGTATTTACGTTTAGTTATATTAATAGTCTTATTTAAATACTATAGTAAGCGGATTTAAGTATAAGGTATAAGTAACTTCCGGTTTTATTTAAAATTATTACTTAACTAAATAATAACGTTTAAAAATCTAACTTTTTTTAAAGTATTTAATTAAATAAATAATAACTTATTCGGGTTTTAATAAAATAAGGTATTTTTATTTATTAAGGCCGACTTAAGATCGTTAAAAGAGTATACCTTTTTATAAGTAAGTTTAAAAAAAGTTCGATAAGTATAGTTCTTTTAAACGTTATCTTTCGAAAGTTTTTTATTTTCTTATTTTTTAATAAGTATTTAAGTCTTTTATCTTTATAATAAATCGATATATTTAATATACCGTAGTATAAAATAGTAAAAATAACCTATAAGGCTAATAAACTTTTCGAGTTATTATAATGTAATAAAAAACTATAACTAAGTAATATGTTTTACTTAGTTTAAAGTATTATATATATTTAGTTTATTAACTTTAAATCTAAGTAATTCTATTAAAAGATATCCGATAAAAGATTTCTTAATTAATAGAAATATATAACGTTTTATAAATAGTATAAATAACTACTTTAAATACTTTATATACTCTTTAGTAGTATTAAAAAAGATAATAATATTATCGATAAACGTTATAGTAAAGTATTTAAACGGCCGGAGTATATAGTTTATATATTATTAAATATACGCCGGTAAGTTATAGAATTCTATAAATACGACTTTTAGCTATTTTTAACTATAGTAACTAATTAAAGTAAACCGTTTATAATACAATAGGTATACTTAAAACTAATAAAAAAACGAGCTTATATCGATAATAGTAAAAAAAGACTTACTATAGATATTCTTAAAAACGTTTAACTAAAAGGGTAGTAAATATATATTAAAAATAATTATTTTATTAAAAATATAAAGGTTTATAACTATACGTTTTTTATACTTACCTTTTATTATCTTTTATATTATAAAGATAAGTAAGCCGAATAAAGTAAACTAAGTAACTTATTTAATATAATCTTATTTATAAAGACTATTTATTATATTATTAATAATGTTTTAGTCTTTTTTATTAAAGTAATATAGTTATTATAATATCTTTTAATTTTACTAGCTTTTAACTAAAGAAATTTATATTTACTTACTTTTAAGTATTCGAATATTTAAAGTGTTTTTAAATATATATATAAACTTATATATAAAACGGTTTACTTTTAATATAAACTTAAGTAAATACCGGTATATATATACGTTATTTAATAGCTTTATTTTAAGTAAGTCTTTAATATAAGTAATACTAAGTTTTTTATTTAAATAAAGATATTTACGTATTTTTACATCTGTTTTATTTAAAAGCGGCTTATTTAAAATAAATTCTTTAATACTAACAGGTTATTTAATACTATTTAAAGCGTTTAATACGTTAATAAAGTTAAACTTAGAAAATAAGTTAATAATTACGTTTTACGTAAATAGCTTAGAATAATAAAAAGGTAATTAATTATAATTTAATAAAGTTTAAATAGTACTTTCTTATTTTATATATTTTATATATTTTTTAAAGATAAGTTCGAGTATATTTAAATAAGTATTTTTACTAATTTTTAAAGGAAAAGACGATTAATTTATAGCTATTACGTTATAAGAGTTTTAGCTAATTAAGGTATTTACTTAACCTTTTTACTTTAGCTTAAATAAAAAGAATTTAGTTTTCTTATAAGTAGTTTAATAATAAGTATAATACAGCTTAATTATAATAGAATTATATTAGCGAAGGCGGCTTTTACCTTATATATATATAAAACGGTTTTAGTAAAGACCGACGCTTTTACTTATACGTTATTAAAGTAACTAAACGATACGTTAGCTACCGAGTTAAAAATATTTATTTAATATAGTACTATAAATTTTTATTTTATTAGTAGTTTTACGTTTAAACGTTTAAATACTTATATTTTTATTTTTACCGATAAAATAGTAAGTAAACTATTTAAAATAGCTTAGTAAAAGATATTAAACTCGGCTTAGTTAAAAGTATTTATTTTATTTATCTTTTAAAAATTAACTTAAGCTTTTTAATTTATTTTAATATTAAGTATTAGGTTTAATGTCGCTTAAAAGATTATATATTTAAAAGCTTTAATATTATAATAGGTATTAAAATTATAACTAGTTAAAGAACTGTATACTTCGGTATAAGCGTATATATAACTATAACCTTTATAAAGCGATACTTAAAGCGGTATATTAAGGTTTAAAATAAGACTTTCTTATTTTATTATACTATAGTACGTTTTAACGTTATTATAATAACTATAGTATTTAAAGAAACGTAGTTTAAATAAAGAAATATAACTATAATCGATATAACGAAGATTATCTAGATAAAACGGATATCTTTTATAATAAATACCGTTATTTAATAGTTTTAAAATAAACGGTTTTATATTAAAGTTATATATATTAACGTTTTTAACTATTACGTATCTGTTATTCGAAGGTTCTTTTTTATTATTAAGTTAGTTATTTTTTAAACTTATTTATTTACTAGTATTATCCGGTAGTTTATTTATTATAATAGGCGTTATTTTATCGTTAACCGGATAAAAGCCGTTTTATATTAGCTTTTTTTTATAAGCGGTATTATATTAAAGGGTATTATTGTTTATATTAAAAAGTTAAACGTTTTTTATTATTACGTTATTTTTACTATTTTAATAAGCGAAACGTTAAAAGATCTTAAGCTAATTATAACGTTTTTATAAGTAACGTTATTTAAAAGGACTTTAGTTTATAGTATTAGTTAGTAGCTATAATATTAACTTAAGCGGTAACAGATTATATATAGCCTGCTATTAGTTTTAAACGGCTTATTATATTTCGATTAGCTATTTTTACTACTTAAGTAATAACTTTTAATAATCGCTTAAATTAAACTATAAAGGCTACCTTAATACTTAAGCTTAAGGTAAAGTTTATTTAAACTATTAGAAGTTAAAATAGTTAAACGGTAAAACTAGTTATTAAAATCTAGCTTTTTATAGCCGGAAACGGATTAGTTAAAGTTAGTATTACGGTAGCTTAAGTCGACGTTTATTTATAATAAACTGTTATAGCCTTATATAAATAAGCGCGGCTTCTTTTTCGAGTATATATTAAGTTTTTTATTTAGCTTTAAGCTTATATTTAAAGTTTTAGAAGTTAACGTTATATTTAAAGCGATTAAAGTAATAGGCGACTATTTATTTATCGATATAGTTTTATATATTTTAAATAACGAAACTATTTAGCTATTCGGCTAAAATAGTAAAGCGATAAATACGTTAAGTAAAGTTTAGAATATTCTTATTATTTTAAATATTATATTATATATATTAAAAGTTATTTAAAATTCTGTCGGCTATATTATAAAGTATATTAAAGTTTATAATAAAGTACTTCTTTTACTTTATTTATATATCGAGATAAATATTTAAGTTAGATCTTTCTTTATTTAATAAAGTGTTTTAAAACTATAAATAAATAGATCCGGTAAAGTAAGTAAAAAGATTTTAATATAAAGTCTGTTATTAAATTTCGAAGTTAACGATATATATATAATAACGTTAAATAAATACTAATAAGTCTTTTTATACTATTATTTTATTATTTATACGAGATAGTTTTAAAAGTTTTTCGGTATTATTTTAACTAATATATAATTTAAATTTTCTAAAAGTATTTTCTTTAAACTTATAAATAAATAATAGGTTTATAAGTAGTTAAAGAACGTTAATCGATAGTTTATATTTATAGTTATATATCTTTCGGCTTTTATTTTTATTAAAACGATAACTAAATAAGCTTTCGTTTTAATTACGATTATAAACGAAGTTGTTATTATTTAAACTATTATTAAAGTTATTGTTAAAGTTTTTACCGCTACCGGCTATATAGTATATATAGTCTTTAACAGGTTATATATTACTTTTTTAAGTAGCGCGATTATATTAATAAAGATTTTTAAAATAAGCTGTCGGTTTATAAGTAATACGATAAAAATTAAAAGGATTACTTAGTAATATATAAGATAACGGTATTTATAAACCTATCTTTTATTTATATAGTCGAAACGCTTTGGTATTTTTTAATATAGAGATTATAGTATTAATATAATGTTTTTCTTTAAAACTACCTAGTAGGTTTACTTATATTAAAGTAATTTCCGGTCGGTTAAGTATATTAGTTTAAACGGCTTATAAAATTAAATCCTTTTTTTAGAATAATATTATAAATATAATAAAAACTAATATAATATATAGGTAAATAGTTTCGGTTATTAATTTAAATAAAGATAAAACCTTTAAATTACTATATTATATACTTTTTATTATTTTTAATTATTATTCGGGGTTTTAAGTGGTCTTTTCGTCTTTTTTATCTGTTTTAACCGTTATTTCTCGGCTTTTTAATACTTTAAGTTCTTTTATTATATAAACTACCGGCTTAACTAAAGTATAAGTAAAAGGTTAGTATTTTAGTAAGAATAGAATTTTTAAAGTGTTATAAATAATTACCTTTCGTTTACGTTTTATTTAGCTTAAACCGAGTATCGCTTTAAAAAGTAGTTTTTATTTTTCGTAAAAAAGGCTTTTAAACTTAGGTTTTTATAAAGACTAATAAATTAGCTTACGTTTTTTTAAATTACGTATATAGCTTAATCGTTATAGGTTATAAAAGTATCGGAATTTATAGTAAAACTTAATATTTTTATTAAATTAGCTATAAGTAATAATAAAAAAGTAAACGTTATTAAGCTTTCGTAGTTAGTAATTAAAGTAATATACTTTATAGATATATTTTATAAAGCGTTTTCGAGTATAGTAAAGTTAGTCGTTTTTATTTTAATTATTATAGTAATACTTAAGGTAAAAGGTATAAAGCTATTACTAGTTAATATAGCTAGTTAAGTACTTTAAAAAAGTAAAATTATAATTTATAATATAAAGTCGGTATCGGGTAAAGTATTCGGTAATAGCTACTTTAATATAACGTAAAAGCTAAATATTTTTAATAACTATATATTTTTATAGTATTATTAAAAATATATCCGGAAAGCGTATATTAAATACGTCGTTTAAACCCGATATAGCTATAATATAGAATTCTTATAGTAAATAACCGGTAAGTTATAGTAAATAAGTAATAATACCGGCTAAGTAAATAAGATAACGCTTTTATACTCTTCGATCCTTTAAGATCCGGAGATTAAAACTAATTATTTATTAGCTATTATAGTAATAATAACTCGATAACTATTATAGTATAGTCCGATAAATCTAATTTATAGTATTAAAAGGCTAAGCGATATATAATAAAGCGTATTTAATTTATAGTTACTATTTAATAGTAATAGTACGGTATAGTAGTATATAATAAAGATAGATTCTTTTTCTTTCTCTCTTTATATAACCGAGTACTCTTATAAACTATATATAGACTTATAAACCTACTGTAAACTTACCTTAAGTTTATTATATAATTACCGTATATTTAACTATCCGAATTACCGGTAAATATACAGTGAATTCGTAGGTACGTTTACAGGTAGGTTCGCTACGAACCTACCGGTAGGTGTGTAATAGTATCTGTATTATAAAGGGTTACTTATATAAACTAAAAGTTCTTAGTTTATAGCGAATATCGAATATATTTTATATTAATCGTTTTTATCTTTACCTTAATAACCTGTTATTAAGTTAAGAATATAAGTAACCGCTAATAAATAAAGTAAATAAAGCCGATAAATAAAAAGTAAATAAAGTACTATCTTTATAAGTACGTTATAATAGACTTTAATATTAAGTCTAGTAATATAATTCAAACCTTAACTTAAAATACTATAATATAGTTAATTTTAAAAACGTACTTATAAAGTTAAAAGAGTTTTATAACTAATACTTTAAGTATAAAGGTTCTTTAAAGCGTTTAAACGACTAAAACGCGGCTTATAGATCGGGTATCGTTAATAACGACTATATCGACGATAATAAGCTATTAAAAAGACGAAAAAGAATATATAAAGCGATAAAGAAAGCGACGTTATTAAAAGTACCGGCGATATATAAAAGTATATTATTTATAAGATAAAGAACTATATAAGGCTACTTAATAATTAGTTGATATAACTATAAAGATACCCTGTTGTTAAGGATTATAAGCCTTTAGCGTAGTAGTTTATTCCGAGAGTACCTTACCTCTGCTTAGAAAACAGTTATACTTTAAAAGCTAACAGTTTAACTTACTTACCGCTTATTTTTTTTATAAGGGGGGTAATATAACAGAACGGCGTAAGGCTAGAGGTCACTTAATCTAGCGCTTACGTATAAACTAAGTAACCTACCTAGCCTCGCCGTTACCTTTTAGATTTAAACCTTTCGAAGGGAGATGCTACGTTTAGCCTCCTTCCTTTTATTTCTTTAGCTAAAATGCTTATATCTATATTAGAATTATAGCTTTATATAATAATTACAGTATAACCTTTATAAGGATACCTGTCGTAACCGGTAAGGTTTATATTATTAGTAGAATGTGTATATAAGAGATAAATAATATTCTAAGCTTTATTTTTTATAATAATTAAAAGGTAGTAAAACCTATTATAAGAATAATATTTAGATTAATAACTAAAGAGTAACTAAGAAAGATATTTAAGTAATAGTAATAACTATTTTATATACCTGTCTCTTTAGTATAGCTTGATAATCTTATTATTAAGTTTTTTAAGTTTTAATATAAAACTCGAAGAGTTAGTTTTTAAGTCCTTCGAGTTACCCTTTTTTTATAACCTTAACCTTAACAGGTTACTTTAGTTAGCCGGAACTCCTTTATAGAGATTCCGTCTATTCTGATATACTAGCCTTACTTAAGCTATATATAACTCTTAACCGTATAACCCTCTAGTAACCTAACCCTAGGTTATAACACTTTGCCTTTATTATTCTAGTATATCGTGATATTAGGTAATAACTAAGTAAATAAGTAAGTAAAGAAGTAAGTATATAAGTAGGTAAGTAAGTAAGTAGATAAGTAAGTAAGTAGGTAAGTAGGTAAGTAGGTAAGTAGGTAAGTAAGTAGGTTAGCTAATATATTAGCTAATAAGATAGCTAATAAAGTAGCTAGTAAGGTAGCTAGTTAGTTATTAAGTAAGTAAGTAAGTAAGTAAGTAAGTAAGTTAACTAATAGGTTAATTAATAAGTTAGCTAATAAGTTAGCTATTAAAGTAGCTAATAAGTTACTTACTTAGTTATTAAATAAGTAAGTAAGTAAGTAAGTAAGTAAGTAAGTAAGTAAGTAAGTAAGTTAATAAGTAAGTAAGTTAATAAGTATATAAGTTAGTAAGTTATTAAATTAGTAAGTAAGTAAGTAAGTAAGTGAATAAATATAATTAATAATAAGTTAGTTAATTAATTAATTATTTCGCCGCTTAAGGCTGCGGAGGAGACGATAGAGTAACGCCCGAAGGGCGTTACTCTATCGGATCTGGAGTAGCCTAAGCGGCGTATCTGCCTAAGCGGCGTATCTACCTAAGTAGCTATTAAGATTCCGATCCTTCCTAACGGAAGGCCTTCTCGGCAGGCGGTCCTACCGCCGTTCCCCAGTTTCTATATGCTCGCCCGCCTTATAAAACAAACATTAACCTTCCTAACAGAAGGCATTTTCTTAGCCTCAGTAATGCTGACATCGGACACAGGCATGAGGAAGTTCTGGCCTGCGTTGTTGACCAAAATATCGAGTTCTGGGACCTGCCCCACACAAGCAGCTATAGAGCTCTCCGACTCGACGTCGAGCTGCAAAGTTGCGATCCCCAGAGATGCAAGTCTTCATCTTCAAGGGATTCCGCGCTGTGGCATAGACAGTGAGACCGGCTTTGTGAAAGGCCTCTGCAAGAGCTGCGCCCATGCCGCCATCCGAGCAGCCTGTTATAAGGACAATTCGAGACTCCATGGTAGACCCAGCCATTGTGGGTGCCGCTCATGGGTATACTCCTGTTCTAGTTCAACCGATTGGGCAATGTTGGCAAATGGTGGATTCAGTGACGCGCCGAGGAGAGACCTTCGAAGGGATGGATTGTCGCTGCGTTACCCTAGGGTACTGGCACGGCGTTCCTGGGATACAGCTCCAAACAAACTGGCACGTAGGAGTCACATATAACACAGCAAATGTAAAAGATACTATGCACGGGTATGTATTCTTCATTGGTGAGCTGTGTCGGTTGTAAGCTATATAGCAATCCGAATGGGCCTGGATGAGCTACCCAGGTGGGTATAAAGTCCCACTTCTCTTTAATATAGGATTGTCCCGTGCCTCAAAACTGCAGCAATCTGCTGGAATATCAAATTACTGCACGTTGTCTTTCACCATATTCTTGACGTAGGGGGTGAGAGCCCAGAAACGCCTTCAACACCGTTGAGGATCTACGTTAGGCCCGGGCGTGTCATAGGTATCTACCAGGCTCCATCACGCAACGGGCTCCCAACGGATTTCAGAGTTATGCAATTACACACCACAACTGTAAGGTTACAGGGGTTGAACTGTAAGTTTTGATACTCCTTCGTTTTGAGAGGATGGTACTATTTCTATACTGATTTGCTAACAAGTAACTTATCGACAGTAACACTACATGTAAAACGTCAGTCTCGCCACCGTTCTAGGTCCGACCGTAATATTCTTCCCATAAAAGCTTTAGTAAAGAAGAACAGATCTGATCTGATCTGTCCCTTCTAGCTAGCCGTTTTACACCGTTAGAAAATGGCATTTTCGATCCCTGTGACCCGGGTAGGTGCAACAATAAATCCCCGGGTGATAAGTTCAACGTTCCTAGCGGCAAGGAGCGGGGGCCGGGGCCGGGGGGGGGGCCTACCCTAGGGTATTTGTCACCCTCGGGGCCAAAGTTCCCAGTGTGAGAGATGTTCAACGCATCGCTTTCAGGGAAGAGTTAAGAAGCCTACGTATCACGATTTTGAATGCAGATCAATGCAACCAATCCGTCAGCTCACTCCGTTGTACCGTCAAGACAATGACCGAGAGCTATTGGTCTGTTAAAAGAGTACTTCTTCATCCTCCTCCACTCGATGAGGTGGCTGCCGCGGTACGCGATGGACTTCAGTCAAATTTCAGTACGTCGAGTGCTTCGATATCCGTCCCACCCGACCTTCGCCAACCCCCATTCCACATCGCTGGCCCGGGCCTCTCTGGGAGTCCACGCGTCGCAGACATAGGCGGCCAGACCAATCTCTTTCCCTCGCCCAACTTGGACAAGCAGTACGACTTGCTTAAAATCTCTGAGCTCATGGACATGAAGAGTGGTGTCCTGATCGGAGCAGGTGCTGGGCCGTTCTACGACCTGGGACTAAACACAGAGCTGATGCCAAATATTGCGTTCGGTTCTGTCTCGTCCGGGGAATTGAAAAACTGCACTCGCTATGCCAAGGTTCTGGACGACGGTAGTGCATTATGCGAAGGAGTTGGCACCTCGACAGGTTGCGCGCTCATGTGTAACCTGTTTGGTTGTGACGGAGAAACCGGACCGTTGCTGCACATCAAGGGGAAAGGCAGGAGAGGAAAACTGAACTTCACGGAGGCTATTCAGAAGGGCCTTGCAGATGTCTACGGCGACCGGCTCATCAGCTTGGGTGGCGTATTCGTTGTTCGCTCGGGCAAGTTAAAGATGCATGTGATGCCAGACTTTCCTGAGAAACCATTCAAGAACCCGGACGAGGTACAACAATGGCTCAAGTTCTTCGACATGGACGCACCGATGGTCTGCTTGACCGTCCTGCATTCCGGCGACGACAAAGACCTCGGACTCAGGAAGGAACATACCCATTGCTTTGGGGCCGACAATGCTGCGGACAATCGGAGAGGTGGTCACTACCACTTTGATCTGGATGAAACGATGGATACAGTTGAGTATGAAGGGTGGCTCAATGTTGCCGAAATTTTGTACAAGATCGACTAGGCAAGCCCTTGGGTCTGTCCTTGTCGATCAGTCCAGATGGTGGTAGCAAGTCTTTCCTCGTCGTTAATAAGCTCGGGCTGTTGGATCCTGTTCAATCCTTGTGATTTGTCTCGACGTCCACTGGAACTAGTTTATAGTTTACTTAGGGCAGGAATAACAGGTACAAATTGTGCCCTGATCCTCAGTTTATGATACCTGGACAGATGCTATAGATCCAGGGCCATGTAAGCCTCAACCACTTCCCGCACAGCGTCTTAACCTGCCAGTCTGTCTTTGGTATCCGTCCCCTGGCACACTGGCATCATCTTGAGGAAGTCCCGTCCAAATATCTCTAGCCGTTCTGGGGTCATATGTATCGTATTCCTCTCTTGGTCTTAGGAGGCGCTACCTTTGCCAGCGCGGATATGTCGGTTGACTTGATTGCGATAATGAGACAGCTGCAGAATGGACACCCTAGTGCTGGGTATGCACGCGTTGCTTTATTTGCTGACAGTACGGAGGCAAGATGAACCAAGAAAGCGATAGAGATATCAGCATTTCACACTTCTATTTGTTGTAGACCCAACGTGAATGAACTTCCTTGTATGAAGACCAGATTATGGAAGCAAATAGGCACGTACATACTCCGTAGCTGGAAGGCTGTTCCCGTCTGATTGTCTGCATGGCTGGTCGGCATTACCTGTCTATCCGCAACGGGTATCTTAGAGGTGATCATTGTTGTGGCGGTAGATCAGCATATTGCTGCAATCACTACAGAGTAGTGACGGGGTTCAAATGTTGTCTGCTGCGTTCCAAGCTGCCAACGCCCTCCGGGTCCGGGTGTTCGACCGTCGTCACAGAAAGAGTGGATACTAACAGGGGCACCCCTCGTGGTGTTGTATTTCCGGCCGAGCTGTACTTCACAAGGATTGATACGCGCGTCGTTTGGAGTCCAATGATTCCGGGGGGCGGCCCCTTTGTACTGTGTATATTTCAGCCTCAGAATACGAATGCCACTCATCATATTCCCGGCCCCGACTCTTCGGCAGCCCACAGGCTTCATCTCCCTCGACACGATCTTGATTTTCATATCTTCAGGTCCTTTTTCAAGTCAGATGTCGTAAGGATGCTCCTGTTCCCTTTGGGTTGCGTTGGGAGGTTCCTCCTCTTCGGATTTGGTATCTCGAGCTGTATATGGTTGCTCTGGAGAGTGAAGGAGTGGGACATAGTAAGATGCACCCAACCGGTCCCCTTTCCTCGACGTCCTCAGGTAAAGAGCTAACAATTTTCCCAGCCGCTCAAACATGAATTGAACGTCCATGGTAATGATGCTCAGCGAGAGAGGTTACTTGTGCTCTATGTCTACGCCGAGTCCAATACAGCCCGAGAGAATCTGCAGTATTTCCTCGCAAAGGGAATCCATGGGGCAGCAGACTTCATCTTTGTCTTCAACGGTGCCACTGATGCGAAAGACCTGGTTCCTACCTCACACGGCAATATCCGCGTGATAGAGAGGGGCAACACATGTTTTGACCTGGGCAGCATGGGCGAAGTTCTCAGGCAAGATGACCTCTGGAAGAGATACAAGCGCTTCATCACCATGAACGCCAGTATCCGGGGACCTTTCCTGCCAGTATATGACAGTCTGACGTGTTGGACCGACATATTTCTGGGCAGGCTCACGGACAGGATCAAGATGGTCGGCACCACAATCAACTGCGAACCGGCTCCGCATCTTCAATCGATGTTATGGGCTACGGACGAAGTAGGGATGTCTATCCTCCTAGATCCGGAACTCGCTTACTCGGTCCCCGCGGACGACCACTGGGGAACCAAAGACACACCTGTCGGACTGAGCTTTTGCCATCAGACTATGGACCAGGCCGTTCATACTGAAATCGGATCGACAAGGCTTATCCTGTCACAAGGCTACGAGGTGGACGCATTGATGACAGCGTATGCCTCAGCCACGAGTCCCCAGGATTACTGCAAGAACGGGCAGTTTGAGGATATCCTCTACGATCATAAGTACTACGGCTCCAATGTGCACCCTTATGAGACGGTATATATCAAATCAAACAGAAACATTGACCAGGTACTGCTCGATAAGATGACGGAGTGGCATCTGAGTTGGAACATTAGCAGCTGGGACTCATGCAAAGTTTTATAGACCGGGAAAGGCCGATTATCATCACTTGATAGACTTATAGAATCTCAAACTTTGAAGCGGGCCTCCATACTCTTGAACTCTAGGGAACAGCTTCTGGAGGACCCTTATCCAGTTTGAAGTCCCCGGGCTGCAAATTTTGGAATACGCCATGAGGATCAAAATGCTTCGACACTGCAAAAAATCTTTCGTTACTCTGATGTCCATATCCTGGAACAGGATCCTGGAACAGACTGCCATAGTTCATGTATATGAACCAATCATTGAAGCCCAGCACCTCGCCAGCCGCCTTTGTCCTGTCCAGTACTGATAACCCTCGAAAAGAGTTGAGTCTTTAGTACCCTAGGGTAGCATCATCCTACACATAGGTCTAGTGGGCCGAGACCAGTGGATCAGAATACTCAATCCCGAGGGAGTTGCCGTCAGCGCGCCACGTGTGCTCAAGTTGCGGCTCGATGATCACTTGGAATTCCAGCGCGGGCACTTGTGTACCCGGGCCGATAATAGTGACCAGTCTATCGGCCTCATGTTACCGGACTTTCAGTATAGCGGGGATAACGTACTTGTCGAGATGAGACGTCAGTACCCAATAAGTAAATAAGTATTACGGAGCCCTTTCGGGGAATAGATGTCGACATCAAGGGTGATATCCGACATGAACTTGGTTGCCGTCCCATCGACCAGGACATATGGCACCTGGAAGAACCATCAGACACAAAAGGATGCGAGCCATTCTGCTGAGGGATGGCGTGCTCAAGCGACGTTGGAGCCGGCCAAGCTCTGCTGGTGGCATCAAAAGCGAAGGATATAATGTTAGCGGCATTATGGTCGTCGAAAGTGCCGTTGTTGCCCCTGCCGAAGGCCACGATGTTCTGGATCAAACATGTTCACCACGATGGGGGACATTATGTCGCCTCCCCACATTTAACCTTGAGGGTACGCATAGGCTTTGAGGTGGGTAACTATGCCGGAACTATTGCCTGCCCCGCGGAGAGCCCAGCAGAGGTCCGGTTACGATGTCTCATTCACGTCTAGAATGACACCGGCAGCAGTGACTACCTCATACTCTGCGATCTGGTCGCATACCCGGCCGTATAGGTTGTCAAGGTAAGAAATATCACCTATTACTTACAGAAGCAGCAAAACTTGAACGAATATATATCACCGAGCACCAACCCTCTAACACTAACAGACAATACTGTTCCACCGACATTAGGACGACTGTGCGGCTCAAGCGCAGTAATACAAATCATACTAAGTAATCCTAGTGCCAACCAAGACAGTATCACTAGACGGGTTAAGGTCTACCTGGCTTGAAACACCCAAGTCGATCGTCAAGCCATTTTCGACATTTTCCGTACCCTTGGTGGCCGCATAAGCACTACTCTTCACCATAAACTGACATTGAGCTAAGCGGCTCAGCAGGACTGCAGCAGCGATCTCTTTAGCCTGAGACGGACGGAACAGGCAGGTTGGTGTTATCTGTGACTGTTGTGCTGACTATGATTTGGACAGTCCGGTGAAGTAGGTGTTCTAGTCATCGCTCGTGATTACCTTGTCTTCTCCGAAGCCCACTGCCTAGGGCTGAGGCGTTGCACTTGGTGCTGGATGTCGGGTTCTAAGGTTGGGCAGGTGGTAGGATCTTGGCCATGAGGACCTCGAGGATAGGGAATACGGGCTAGGAGTTATTCTTATAGCAAAATAGCATCTATTGAAATCTGATTTTCCGAGTCTAGAAGTAATAGAGGTGTCCTTCTTAATATCTAATCCTAGATGCAATAATACCTGGCGTAGATCCAATGTTGGTCCCCTGTCCCTATGGGACACTGCAAATTACCAAAATGGCAAGGAGATAAGAGACTATTCTTGTACCACGCATTTTTAATTACTGAAGCCAAGCTGGCGAGACAACGAGATTCACTGCAAGAATAGACACATAGGTAGGCAGTTCTCCACGGATGAGGAGTTTCGAGGTCCTCTAGTCGAGTGATCTCAATATGTATATGTTGATCTCCACGCCTGGCGCTAGACTTCGTGCGACTCGGGAATTAAGAAGTGATCTACCTGCAGGTGGTAGGTAGGTACTACGGTTAATGGCAGCAGGAAGTTGGTAACCATCCGACGTCCTTGCAGCCACACAAAGAAATCTGCCCCATTGAGGACGGGAGTATGCAGGCATCCCGGGGATCAGAACATACGACTTGAATACATACAGGAAGGGATGGTCAGCAGAATTGCTTCCAGATCCTCACAGACAGACCGCCGATTTCCCAACGATGATTCGTTTTAAACTTTCTCTTTGATCGTTCCCGTGAGCCCTGAGTCCAAGGCAGTAGTAATGGTGGGAGTAATAAGACTATGCATGACCTCTAAATGGATTGCCCTATAGTGTAGTAGATTCCAATTCCGTTGCGGGTAGAGTGACTGGGTCTGAGTATGCCCTACTGCACATTCGTATATATTACCCAATGTCGAATGATGAAAGCAGCATCACTTCATACTGGGGAATAATCTGGTACTATATCCGTTCCGAAAGCAGCCATAATGGCTTGTGGAACAGGCGCATATACCATAACATCATTGTGTCCTAGACCTAGGTTAGCATATATCACATATACGACCGTAATTTGCGTTATGTCTGCGCGAAATGCAAAGACATGCAATGCATTCAATGTTGACTTACCTCCATGGGCAAACTGCTCATGTGTTATCACGATATCCTTCTCCTTCCATGTGATCTTGAACGCCTCATCCCCTCTAACATCCATTTTCTCGTCTTTCATTTCCATGAACGTAGCCTCATCCAAGCTACTGGCCTCGTCAAAGCTAGCCCGCGCCGCAGCTTCAAAGATCTTGACGCTCTCCACGCAAGGGATGTCGCGGTCGTTAGCGGCGTGCACTAGGCTCAACCGTAGCCTGCCGTCTCGCTCGCGTGTTTGAGCCGTCAAGGCAGCAAGGCGGTCTAGGGACTTCCACTTGTCCACCACGAAACCAAGGAAGAAGCGCAGGACGGGTGGACATACGCCCAGAGGTTTGAGCAGCGGGACGATACCGCCGAGGGAATAGTTGGCCAGCATAGTTGGGAGGCTGCTGAAACTTGCTACCAATACCACGCCGGCGAAGTCAATCCCCTTCTCTCGCGAGAACTTCTCGGCTACTGCCGATGAGACTGCGGTGCCCAGGCTTTGACCCAGGAGGAGAATGCGGGAGGGTGGGATACCCAGGGTGGTGATGGCAAAGTCGACGAGGGCGGATGCATCGGCGATCAGGCCTTCCTCAGAGGGAGAGCCTGTGCTGTGCCCGAAGCCGCGGTAGTCCAATGACATAACGTGCCAGTTGTACGCAGTGTCGGTGAGCATGCGAAATTGAGGGGCACGGGTGTTTTGCGCTATGTGGCCTGCATTTCCGTGGACTTGAAGATAGGTCGTTGGTAAAGTTTTCAAGGGACTTGCGGTGCTGGCGAAAGATTGCAGACAGGAGAGGGGAAGGTGCAACCTACAAGAGAGTATGAGACGGGCATCTGGATCATCCTTCAAGAGCCTGAAAGCTTCTGATAAAATATACTTGTCCAAGGGCACCCGTAAGGATCTGGAGAAAGTCTCTTCGTGTTTCGTATACACAGATAGGGGTAGTATGTGCCAACAATACAGAGTCTCGCCATCAGGGACCGGGAGACTGAACGGTGTCACCTGGTTCTCTTTGAAGGAGGTCAGGTTTACGGTCTCAATGCCTGCCGTATCGGGGGCTACAGGGCTGTACTCACTCGCAAAACCCCATTTCTCCGGCTGCTCGACGTCGTTCCACCACAGAGTGTTAACCTTGTGTGCGTAAAGGGCCCTATCCGGGAGTCAGTGATATCCGAGATATCCGTTGGGCAGCCCCGGTATACTCACTGCTTCTGTATGAATGGTATACCAAGCAGTGCCAAGATGACTCCATATACAGCAAAAGGGCCAAGGGCAGCGAAGGCCCAATAGGCCCTGTTAGAGTCTACAGAACGCGATATGGATAGCATGACATTAGTGCCGGAGTTTATGAGTCAATGGCTGGGATGATTCAATGTAGGAAGGGTGATGTCGAGCCTCAGTTAATTATATCATATGTAGAAAGCAGGGAGACGTCAGTGGGAAGAGACATGTGAAGACATCTTCGGAGGATGAGGGTTTAATGATCGAAGAGAAACCCTGATACGGGTAAGAAGCTGACGTTGATTCCGCTAGGTTTCTAAGTGGGCACCAAGCTAACATGCAGGACTTTGAGATAGGTCAGACCGACATGTTAGATTAATGTACCTCCAGCTAGTGCAGTGATTGCGACGGTTTCTGGATTCAGCCGCAACTTGCAAAGCAGACCACATCTTGGCAACTTCATCATCATCAATCATCCAACAGAATTCGAAACTTCCACGTCCTGTTGGGTTTATGTATAGGCAAATCTGAGGGTTTGGGAAGACTTGAACATCAGTATAATATTTCCCGTCGAGAAAAAGATAGCGTAAATGTGGTTTTTGCCTTTAGGTGCGGACAAATAGAATAAGGAGGACGTTGCGGATTATCCCAGCTTCCAGTCGTTAACAGTGAATGTCTGTCTCACCAGTGACCAATTGGGGTCGGAGACGAGTGGGGGAGGGGCTTATTCCGTGGGACCTAAAATGGAGCTTGGGCTTCGTATTGGAGCGAGGGTGCAAGTCAATGCGCGGGAAAAGTCAATGCGAGGGAGTGGTGGTGAAACAACAGATATCGAGATATCGAGTTCCTCATCTGGAATATTCCACGATTAATATTCATTCAAGCCCTCTATCTCTTCTAGTCACCGTCATGAATAGACTTCGTTGAAACGATTTTGTCCTTCTGCAACAGCAAGCAGCAGCAGCAGCAGCAGCAGCAGTATTAATCCACTCAGTCCAAACTTATATCGCAAATAAGGCCGTCGTTGTGCCGTTGGCGCGTCACGTCTTTTCTCGTTTTTTAGGGGACTTTTGCCGCTGGGTGATCCGCGCCGCGCTGCCGCGACAAGGGTCTGTCTGAATCCAAAGCTCCTTCCCTCGCACTTCAGACATCAACCCAAACCCAGACCCAAACCCAAACCCAAACCGTGAAAGCTTCGACCTCCAACTTCCCTCCCAACACTCACTTCCTACCACTGCCTCCCCAAGTTGATGACCGGTTCGGTCTATGTCAAACATGCGCCGCCAATGCATTTGACATAGCACACAGCGTCCACTACTCGACTGGTCAGTGTACTTTAGAAGAGCACGAAATCGTTGGAAGAAATCCGTTGCCAGTATGGAGAGGAAGAGGAGGATGCCTGCACGTGCTGCGGCGCGGATCGAGCAGGCCGCAAAGAAGAGCAGGACCGAGACGCCTCATCCTCCAGATCATCGCGACGCAACTCCCGCCAGTGCTGTCAACAGCACCCCGGCTCCTGAAGACATCCAGGAACCCAAGGAACCCCAGAGGCCCCCACCTCCGCCGTTGCCCACGTCGATCCAGCCGGGAAAGCCTCTCCCTACCATCGAGGATCCGCAGCCCGAGGACCTACCCAACAAGGACTACCAGACGCTACACGAGAGGTACGATGTCTTCCCCATGTCTTGGCGGGAAACGTTGGCTTCCAGTCTTGCTATTCTTTTGATTCTTCTGTTTGCTAACAGTCCTTTTACAGCGGTGTCTTAGCCGAGTCACTTTCGCGATCGCGACATAGATGGATCAGCGAAGGCCTCTTTGAGAAATACTGGACAAAGCCCATAAAGAA
This sequence comes from Cytospora piceicola, assembly GCA_023375675.1. NCBI lineage: Eukaryota > Fungi > Ascomycota > Sordariomycetes > Diaporthales > Cytosporaceae > Cytospora > Cytospora piceicola. The sequence continues at coordinate 847,198 of JALQBC010000014.1, read as the reverse complement.
GAAAGGTGTCGTGCAGGAAGATGCGAAGAATCCGCCTAAAGAGAGTATGGCCAAGGTTGGCCAGGTCACCATTTCTCTGGAACCGCATTACTTCGAAGCGACTATGTACGCCATCAAGGATCCCAACAAGCCTGCGCAACAAGCAGCATCGCGACCCATCCTGCAATACGGCCCTCCAAATGGTGCCATGCCCCCACCTCCTACGCCGACGGCCAAACAACCAACACCGAAATCGACCACGCCAGCGCCCGCTTCAGCACCGACTGCTGTCCCTCTTGCTGCATCCACTCCCGCTCCTGCTCCTCCCACCATACCCTCCCCCGCCGTCCCGATCAACCAATCAATGCAACCACAGCCACCAACACCAGTAATAGCGCCGGCGCGACCACCGCCATCGTCAACGTCGCAAGGGGCTCCTGTACTAGTGCCAGCAGCATCCCCAGTGCCTGCAAAAGCAGTTGCATCTCCTCACGGCATGGAATCGATGCTGTCCACGGATGCAGCGTCTCCAGTACCGGCGTCGAGACCAGGGAGTCTATCTCAGCCACTGCCCCCCCAGTTACTGCAGCCATCTCCATCGACTTCTGCTGCACTTCCAGGCACTGGTATAATACCCCCCTTCCCTGCCCCAGTGCCCAACCAGTCTCCTGTGCCATTAGCCAGTGCACCTGCACCACCGACCATCTCGAAGCCCGCGCCTCCAGTTGCTTCTCAAAACCGCCCACCAGCGCCTGTTGGGGCTGACCCTATCATTGTCACCCTGGCCGAGAAGGCAAACGAGGACCCGCACTTACGTGACCTGATGAAACGAGTTGCCAATGGCAATGCGCCAAAGGATGAATTGGCTCGGTTCCAAGCCATCATAGATCAGATCACTGCGGAGAGCAAGCGCAAAGGAGCCCTACAGGGGCCATCAGCCGATCGCTTGTTCGTCGATGGCAGAAACGTCCGCTATTTCGCTGAAGAAGTGGGTGCCATCATCGCGATAGTCTTTAGGTCAAATCCAAAGACAACATCTGCCGACCTTGTACCTCCGTCGGGGAGCGATCCTCTGGTCGTTGCCTTGGTCAAGAGCGCACTTGATGACCCCAAGACGCTGGAGCGTATTAGACGCATCGCGAGGGACACCCCAGAGTTCTCGGATGCCACTGACTTGAAGGAAACTCTGGATCGCCTCAAGACTCAACTCGCGCAACCAAAACCTCAGTCACCAGCTGGGCCGGTCAGGTCTAACAGTACACCAAACACACAAACACAGAACCTGCAGACACCATCAGCGCCACCAGTCCCGCAGCAAGCTCTCCGCTCGAAGGGGCCTCCGCCGGTGGTAAAACCGGATGTGTCAGCTGTCGCTTTTGAATTTGCTGGTGGGAACGGCGACCGTTATCTCTTCCCCAAGTTCAGTATCGTCGAGCCTGTCCAGACTCCGAACGGTCCACAGGTTATCGCTTCTTTCCTCATCGTAAGAAAGGGCAGTACATCTGAGTACGGTGGCGATCCCAAGCTTGATTATTTCCAACCTGTGACGATCCGCATATCCTCATCCCAGCCGAGGCACCTGGAATATTTCTCCAGGGTGGTTGCTCCACCAGAAGAGGTGACACGCTACATGGAGGACGTCATGGATAATATGACACGGGCGGAGTACGTGGTACTCGCGACAAGACTGCCTAGGCCCGATAAGGACGTCAAGGAGGACGGTGCCGGTCCAGTGTCTGATAAGGAGAACAAGGCTGAAGAGTCCCATACCGCGACGCCCGAGATCGAAGACCCAAACATTTGGAGGAAGGGCCTGACGTGGAAGAAGGACAAGACGGTAAAGCAGCTGTCTGCTAAGCCTTTGTCGCTCAAGAACGCTGACAAGAGGGTCATGAGCGAGGACGACCAGTATCAGAGTTTCATCGCGAGCGTGAGCCGCAAGGGAACCGAGCTTGAGGAGTAGAGTCCAGCTGGGTCTCACTCGTAGATGCCCTTGGCCGTTAACGTTAGGGAAGCAAATGTTATCGGACTTTTGAGCTCATATGTATGAGGCAAGGTCTACTCGTTGGCGTGGACCAAGAGTTGACTGGCAGGCAGGCAGGCCACTGTCTGGGCTGCATGGGTGGCAACCAGACCTCTTGCTGTGCTGGAGGAAATAAAGACACGGTTGCTGGCAGAGACAGGCAGGGGATTTGGTGTTTCAGTTCCGCGATTCTTTCTGACCGGATAAATATTCTTGGGCCGAGGCGAATAAGGTGCAACGCCTCGCAGTTTTTATACGAGGCTAGGCATGGATAAGACAACTTGGGATCAATGGGTCGACGGTACCGGGGAGTAATGAATTATTATCAACTTGGCGTTTCGATGGAATCGCGAGTGTTTATGTACAGAATACCAACATATCGCTTGTGGGTCAGGCTAGAGGCCCGGCGTTTTCAGTTGTTGTAGCCATGGGGAAGGAAGACGGCCCTCTTCAATGACGTTTATATCGATGAATTTCATCAGACGGCTCACCGCTCCCTTCAAGTGCAGCATGACATAAAGCCTGGGGATAACCAGACATGTATGTGATGTATGGCATTAAGACTGGCAAAAGGATGAAATGAAATAAACAGTGATTGGGCTGTAGGATGGTTGGGCTCACAGAGGCTAGTGTGAGTGTATAAGGGGTATGTATATATGAGATTATAAAAGCAAATTTGCCATTTGAACTTGACTGGACATGAAAAGACCTACATATATGGCCGTCTTCCAGACTGGATGCTCATTGCCACGGGAGACACTCACAGCTGATTCTCCCCCCACCCCAGATGCCGATTTACCTCAGTCACAGCACTCGCGCCCGCCCTAAAGAAGTCTAAAGCACCATCAACCGCCGCACTTCCCGTATTGATGACGGGATCCGGCGCATCAGCTGCAAGCAGGTCCGTCTGGTCCAGCGTTCCCTGTCGCTTGGACAGTACCGCCTTGGCGAGCGCCCTCCCCCACATGTTGTACCACTGGTCCTCACTGAGCGAGACGTAAACCTTCCTGCCCTCGCCATCGAACCTTGAGAAGTACCACTCTGAACTGACCGTCTCGAACTTCTTGGTCCGGATGAAGAGGACAGGCCAGGTCAGCAGCCACAGCATGGACATGCAGAAGAGCGTGTATATCCACTTGGTGAGGCGCCATCGGTTCGTCCGGCACTCGTTCCACACCTCGACCGTCTCGTCCCGGACGGGGAACGAGACGTGGAGACGCCCCCTGTAGTTCGTCCTCCGGACCATGGCCTCGACCTGCTCCCTCACGCGAGCCTCGTCGAACCCCACCACCTTCCTCGCCAGCGCAAAGGTCTTCAGGCCCGAGTGGCTGGCGCAGTACCGGTGGCACCACTGCGTCAGGCTCGGCTTCTCCGCCATGCCCAGCTCGATGCTGCCCGCCGCCGCCGCCCTCCTGCCGGCGCCGGGCGCCCTGCGCCGGAGCGCGGTGCCCCGCCTGGCCCTGTCGCCGTCCTCGACCGTGTGCAGCTCGCTCCACGCCCGGCGCGCCGCGGCGTCGGCCCACGGGTGCGGCGTGAGCTCCACCCTGACGTCGAAGTCGGTGATGTCCCTGGTCTCGTCCTTGCCGTTGCCGGCGCGGCGGCGCTCCCTGTGGGAGCCGTGGACGCGGACGAAGGGCCGGGGGGGTATCGAGGCCCAGTGCCGGACGCGGGACTCGAGGAGGCCCGGGTCGTTGTCCAGGCGGCGGTCCAGGTAGCGCACGAGGGCGTCCTCGCGGTTGAAGGGCTGGAGCCCGTCCGGGTCGGGCGTTGCGTCTGGGAGGCCTGCTGGCGAGGAGGGGTAGCTTGGGAGGAGGGGCGCGCTCAGGCTGGTGCTGCCGCCCGCCTCGGGGAGTTCGTCGTACATGGGCGGGAGATCGTCATTGTCAAGTGGTAGCGCTAGGTCTGGTGCGCTGCGATAGGAGCCGCCGGGTTGGGTATGCATTGACACGGCATTGTCAGAAGATATCACGGGTTCAGGCTTGCCCATCTTGGTGGATCGCTGTTATGATCAAGGCAGGCAGACAAGTAATGGATAGATTGTAGCAGATGGATGAAAGTCAGAGTAAGTGGGACATTTGGATGGAGGCAAGAAGTAGCAGTATATGGAGGCTTATTTGAGGGGAAAGATGATGAAAGCAAAGGAAATGTGGTGAGGTGAACGCCGCGCCGTGTTGGCAGGAACGGCTGAGTCTAGACGTAGGCAGCACTCACTGCTAAAGGTGGGCACGATGAAAGAGCGAGCGTCCGTCCTTAACCGCCGATGGGAGCCGGGTTATATGTATAAGTACCTACCTAGGTAACCCAGAAGCTTGATAGAGGGTTCAATTATTGTGGTACAGATGCAGGATACATGCCCGTGAACTCATCTGATGTTCCTTGATATCCATCCATACATACCATACAACACCGACCACATGTTGGGGAGACGCAGTGAGTGAGTGTGAGTGGCACGACAGTCTGCATGGAGAATCAGTACCGGGATACTTACGTACTATGTACCTAGGTACCTACTCATAAACGCTCCGTGCTCTTATCGATAAGCATAAGCATTGAACCACCAGCCTTGGAACTGTCTGTGCGGTGGCCTTTTGGTGGGGTCTGCGTATGCGCTTACTCCCGGTACGCAATAACCCAACACCCAAACCTCAGGGCACCCGAGCGTCGTCGGTCAAGAGAACCCCTCCATTTCAGTGAACGCCCCGAGCTTCCCCCCTAATATCCACCTAGACATCTCCCATATAACGAGGCACCTGATACGAGTCGACATGTCGGGAACAGAGTCCAAGGAGCTGGACACCTCCAAGGTGGCAGCTGAGGAGGTTAAGAAGCTGGAAAAGGGCAAGCAGCCAGCTGTCGCATCTGACAACGAGGACGAGGTCGATGATGTGCCCGAAGACGACAACGCCCAGGAGGGAGATGCTCCTGCCGCTGCAGGCTCGTCTAGCAAGAAAAAGAAGTCAAAGAGGAAGAAGGTCAAGGCTGCCCTCACCGGCAAACCTGAGGACCCCATGGCCCAGCTCAAATCTGTACTCGACAAGTTGCCCCAACACGACCTCCAAGACCTGATGTCCCGAAACCCAGCGCTCCTCAAGGACTTCAGCGGCGACCCAGCGAAAGCAGCCGAGGCATTCAAGAAGCTGTCCCTCAACGATGTCATGACCGGTCTGGCCCTGAGCGGGAAGAACGCGAAGGACATGGCGAGCTACAAGTTCTGGCAGACCCAGCCCGTGCCTCGCTTCGACGAAGACATCTCCAAGGGCCCGGTCAAGGAGGGACCATTGAAGGTCCAGACCGTTGATGAGGTACCCAAGGAGGCTCCCAAGCTTGGGATCGAGGGTTTCGAATGGGTCACCCTGGACCTGACCCAGGACGACCAGATCAAGGAGGTCTACCAGCTACTGAACGGGCACTACGTCGAGGACGACGAGTCCATGTTCCGCTTCAACTATGGCACTGCCATTCTCAAGTGGTAAGAGAGCACACCATATCATTGGATATATTTTATATCAAAGACTGGACGTGAATGCTGACGAACCAACTCGTTTCAGGGCTCTGATGTCACCAGGTTGGTCCTCCGAGTGGCACGTCGGCATCCGCGATTGCCGCCTCGCCACCAAGCAGCCCCTCGTCGCCTTCATCTCCGCAGTTCCCGTGAACCTGCGTGTCCGCGACAACGTCATCCGCACTTCCGAGGTCAACTTCCTCTGCGTCCACAAGAAGCTCCGCAACAAGCGCCTCGCCCCCATCCTCATCAAGGAGGTCACGCGGCGCTCCAACCTCAAGGAGATCTGGCAGGGCGTCTACACAGCTGGAGTTGTACTCCCCAAACCCGTGAGTACGTGCAGGTACTATCACCGCGCGCTGGACTGGAAGAAGCTCTATGATATCGGATTTAGCCCCCTGCCTCACGGTCAGAAGCCTGAGTGGCAGGTTCGCAAGTATGCGCTGCCGGAAAAGACGACCCTGAGGGGCCTGAGGGAGATGACCAAGAAGGATGTTCCGGCTGTGCAGAAGTTGATGAAGAGATATGAGGATCGCTTCAACATGTCCCCTGAGTGGGATGAGGACGAGGTCGCCCACTGGCTCCTGCAGCCAAGAGGCAAGGACGATGAGCAGGTTGTTTGGTCTTACGTCGTTGAGGTAAGTAGAAGCTCTCGCAGACAGATCCTTCGAGTGGCCCGAGTTGCAAAACCTTACTAACCCGTGTTTCAGGACGACGACCACAACATCACAGACTTCTTCTCCTTCTACAACCTGGAATCCACCGTCATCAACAACCCCCGTCACCGCGGCCTCCGTGTCGCCTACCTCTTCTACTACGCCAGCGAGGTTGCTTTCCAAACTCCCTTCAACAAGCCCGCCCTCAAGACCCGCTTGAACGAGCTCGTGCACGACGCGCTCATCCTCGCCAAGAACGCCAAGTTCGACGTCTTCAACGCGCTGTCTCTGATGGACAACACTTTGTTCTTGGACCAGCAGAAGTTTGGACCTGGAGACGGCCAGCTGCATTACTACCTGTTCAACTACCGCGCGAACCCCATCGCTGGCGGTGTCGACAGCAAGAACCGGGCGGATGAGGAGAACCTGAGCGGGGTTGGTTTCGTGATGTTGTAAATGCACAGCACGAGATAAATGCCATGATCCACCTGTACTGACACATGATCATGCGCACGTGATGGCACATGAAAACCCATCATATGTGGCCTTGGTAACGGTCCTGGAGGCCGCGGTGCTGGAGCTACTTGATGGAAGTGAGAAGGGCTGCTAAGATGCGGTAAGGCTGACGAACAACAACAGTGCCGTGAGTCTAGGATTGAAGATTATCTGCTTCAATGTACGCGCATCTTAGAACTGTGGCATATTCCCAAATCAAAAGACAATTGAACCAAACCATGCAACGGATCAAGACTTCACTCATTATGCTGCTATGCTTTGATACAAACAACCCTTGACACAATTCACGCACTCGTACATCACGGTATCTCCCTGCCATCCAACTCTTCCCCCTTTCTTATCCTTTCCTCGATCAGGCCATGGAACCACTCCGTACGTTCCAGGGGAGGCACATGTCCCATATCCGGAATGATCAACCCCGTCAGACCAGTACCCTCAGTCCCGCCCAGGAAGTCGATCAGCTTCCTCCCATGCGGCACGCTGATCATCCTGTCCGCGGTGCCGTGCAGCACGAGGATCCTCTCCCTGCCGACCTTATCCGCCATCTCGCTCAGCTGCTCCCTGGTCTTGTGGTGCCACCCGGCAGCGATGAGCTGCAGCAGGAACCCCTTGGTGGTGAACCTCTTCGCGTCCACCCTCTTGTGCATCTCCCCGGCGACGAACCTCTCGTAGTTGTTCCCAAAGTGCAGGTACTCCCCCCGGCCCGGGGCCCCGGGCCCGCCGGGCGGGTGCACGCCGGGGGTGGCGCCGGCGGCGGCGTCGGGCAGGTGGATGTCGTCGGGGGCCGGGAGGTAGGCCAGGGGGAACATGGACTCGGCGCCGCCGCGGACCGAGGCCTCGAGGGACTTGGGGACGAGCATCTGGGCGCGCTGGGCCATGTTCTCCCAGAAGGTGGTGGTGTTCTCGACGGCGGCGGCGGTGCAGAGGAGGTGCAGGGTGGAGACGTGCCGCGGGACGAGGCAGGCGAGCTCCTGGGCGATCATGCCGCCCATGGAGATGCCCAGGACGTGGAGGGCCCTGCCCCCCGCCTCCCCCGCCGCCGCGGCCGGGGAGGCCTGGCGGAGCGCGCCGCCGGGGAGCCAGCCCACGTGCTCGAGGACCTCGACCGCGTCGCGCGCCATCTCGCTGGTCGAGTAGCGCATGAGCGGCACGTCGCTGTCGCCCATGCCGCGGTTGTCGAGGACCAGGACCGAGTACTTCTTGGCGTTCTCGTGCCCGAAGTGGAGGGTCTGGCGCTGCCACGACGACTTGAAGGAGCCGAGGCCCATGATGAACTAGTTGGGCTGTCAGCGAGATTCTCCCCTGGCGCCTCGCCCCCAGTACCGGCCTGGAGGTGTGCATGAGGTGTGTTGCTGACGTACGAAGAGCTTCACGGGGCCTTCACCGTGGATCTCCCATGAGATATTGATGGGTCCCCCTCGACCTTCTGCCACGGGCAGTACCCCGCTCCGTGTGGGCTCGAGGTGCCATGTTGCCGTTGGGAAGGCTGGGTGCTGGAGCACGTCTGCGACGGTTGGGAGTTGATCCCTGGATGGCTTGTCAGTCGAGAATGTTTGTTGAGATAGATACTGAGACTGGGTAACTCACCATATCTCTTTATCAGATGCCGCCATCCTTCTACAGTTGGATTTTTGCTTTATGGGTTGGCAGAGCTTATAGTTGGTCTGTTCTTCACAGGCGCGTTGCTTGTTGAGAGCCGATGCGTTTAGTGAGAAGTTCGCAAATGGTCGTGGGCGGTTCTGTTGACTCTGGTCGTCCTCCTGCCGCAGTGGTCTATAATTTGTTTATCTTAAATCAGAGAAATGAAAGTTCATGCCTCTTCCCTTAGTGATTCAGGGAAATTCACTCGCTCCTGATCAAAACACAAAGTGAATGTCTGGTCCTGTTTGGTAACTTGTTGTCGGTCAGAATAAAGATGGGATGACGTTGAGAGCCAATGCCTCGGCTTCCGCTGCTTGTCTCGCCTCCGAGTGTGACCCACTGTCGTCCGCTCCGGTCCACAATCCCGGAACCCGGCCCGACTTCATCCCTTCTCAACAACAATGCTCTAGTATTGTATATCTCAGCATTGGCGCACCTTTACTGGCAGCATTCTGATGTGGTTAGTTTCATTCTTCCCTAGCCCAGATACTTAAGCTTCACCAAACCTTGATGTGCGGAGAAGACGGTCCACATTATCGCTGTTTTGTTTTGTACACTTCAGTCTCCAAAGGGCCAGGTCGGTTAAGCCTACGTGTGGTATGTATTGTCTGATACCTAGGCATAAACCTGTCTATGCCCAGGTTTGCTCGCCCTCTGAATTCAAAGCTGCTATATCTCTACCAATTTTATGACTGCCCAAACACCTTCATCTTCTGAAAGAACTCGTCCATTTCCCTCGAAACGGCCTCCTCGTTCGTCTCCAGCGCAAAGTGCCCAGCATTCAACCACCTCAACACGAACCTCCCCTCCTTCACATCCCTCCCAAAAGCCTCCGCGCCCTCGTTCACAAAAATGGTATCATTCTTCCCCCAGACCGCCAGCACCGGCACCCCGGACTCGCGGAAGTACCTCTGAAAGTCAGGGTACAAGTCCACGTTTGTCCTGTAGTCGTAGAGCAGGTCCACCTGGACCTGCTTGTTCCCGGGCCTCTCCATGAGCGCCTGGTCGAGCGTGTACGCCTCGGGGGGCACGGCCCCGGGGCGCGGCGAGCCGTCGGTGTACTGCCGCCTGGTGTCCTCCGCGGTGAGCCCCCCGGCGAGGGCGCCGATGTCCGCCTGGGAGCCCGAGGCCCAGGCCCTCTCCGCCGGTGCCCAAAAGGCCCTGCCCAGGCCCTCGGCGTACGCATTGCCGTTCTGCGTCACGATGGCGGCCACGGCCCCGGGGCGCCCGAGGGCGAGGCGCAGGCCCGTGGGCGCCCCGTAGTCGAAGATGTAGACGGCGAAGCGGTCCAGGCCGAGGGCGTCGACGAAGGCCTCGGTGGTGGCCGCGAGGCTGGCGAAGGTGTAGGCGTAGCTGCGCTCCGGCGGGACGGCAGTGAAGCCGAAGCCGGGCAGGTCGGGGGCCACGACGCGGTATTTCGTGGCGAGGAGCGGGATGAGGTTCCTGAACATGTGGGAGCTGGTGGGGAAGCCGTGGAGGAGCAGGACGGTGGGTGAGTCTGGGGCTGTTGGGCCGGCATGGCGGTAGAAGATGTCGATGCCGTCGGCTTGGACGCGGGAGATTTTGGTGCTAGCCATTCCAGGGTGTGAATAGCCTGTATTCTCGGGGGTGAATATACTTATTGATGAATCTTGAAAGGTGTTTTGGCGATGTCTTGGTCTTGGTTGCTCCCGAGTCTCCCAAGGTCTTATGTAGATTGCCTCAGTCCAAGCTAGAGGTCAACGCAGTTTCTGGCTTACTGACTTGTCTTTGATACGCCTTTCCGGTGTTTGGCCAAGACAGTACCGATCAGGCGAAGCAAATGGGCAAAACCCGCGGGCCAAACAAATGCACTGGTCTGTTTGGTGACGACTGGACGGTGCGCCCTTGGGGGTGTCATTCTGTCCGCCCAGTCAGACAGATCTCACTCCTAAAGAGGAAATAATCTCACCAACACCACGAGTGGAGGCAGTGAGATACGTCAAAAGGCGCCCTCTGCAATTTTATGTCACAAAGTTCTCGCTTAGAAACCTCAGAACTGATTAACAGCCAGGATCGCCACATCGCGTGCGTTATGCATAAAATGAGATGAACACATGTTTTTGAGGCAGCAAAGACATCAACAGCACAACAAACCTCGTCATAAAACTTCCCAAGTTCCATTCACCGGAAAGTTCCCCGTGTCTCCTCAGTCGATCACGAATGTACGGATCACATACTTGGTGTAAGCGTCTCCCTCTTTGGTGTCCCTGGGGATCTTCAGGTGGCCCAGCCAGTGATAACAAATCCGTACGAGACCTATTCAATGTTATTTCATATCGCTCCAGTTGTTCACGTCTTCGTAATACGATGGAAAGTTGACCCCGAAGGGACCTACTATGATGTATCCGTGTTGTACTTGTCCCGGAGATTTGAGACCGATACTGCCTGTATCGGTGATGAAGAGTGTCGTTGGCTCTGATGAATATTCGGTACAATCTCCATTTGACTGGCAGCAATGGGTGGTATTCCAAGTGTTCGTCCCTGATAAATTCGCGTACTTGTATGGAGACCAACATCTTGCGCGCATATCAATGTCATTCATCACTGCTTCCAGCAACGGCGGGTCAATGTCTGGTCTGCTGAACATGGGCCAGGACACACATGCAAGGGTCGATCGCTTCCAATAGCCAGTGCTTTAAAGTCGACTCTCAGCCTGAAAGCAAATGTATCACACGTCCTTTTGGACGGTAGGTTTAGTGGTGAATGGAGAGTGCTTGGGCCAGTCCCGTTATGACTCCTCCAGCGTGCAAGGTTTGGAAGAGGTTAGAGAACTCACTCAGCCAGCGGTAAGTGCAAAATTCGGACAAGACATTCCAGATTTCCCGCGGGCCCCCCCTCAGTCCAGGTACGCTGGACACGAAGGTGCGCCCATTAATCTCCCCTCATATCCAGGCCCGGCATCCAGGATGGCATGTGCTTGCACTTGTGAGCAACCGGCCAATGAGTATAGGTGAAGGCCAGGTTTTCCTGGATCGTAGAAGCCGAACAAAGGCCCCAGGTGGTGCTCAGCTGAATTGCAAAGTTTCCAACCGGGTAGCCGACATTATTTCGCATACAAACCAACATTTTGAGAAGAATCGTAGATGTCGACCAGATGTCGACCTTACCCCCAATGCCATCAGATCATCTTGCTCATGTTCTTAGAAATCCAGACCTTACAGATCATTCGCTACATGATATCTATTCCTCAATTATCCGAAAAGCATATTTGGTTTGCTTCGCTGTACTGGAAATGACCTTGTTCAGCGTATCCCAGGGAGTTCTGTGCCATCCGCAACACATGGAGGGTCATGTCGCCAAAGCAAATCCCTAGCGATCCCATAAGCGTGTGAACCAAGGTCGACTCATAATCTCCTTCACAGCAAGAAAGAATCCAAATGCATCCCGTACTGATTTGCGATGAATCTCGCAGAGTTGTCGGCTATTTATCAAAAGGCTCCTTGTTGCATCTGTAGCTTGGCCTAGCTATATAAGTACTTCGTGTGCCTTGGAATAGACCTATACCATCAGCTGCACCTGTGCTCCTTTCTCGAGATCATATTTCTGGTTGATAAACATTGCATCCACCCAGAGGACCTGCTCATGCGACATGTGTCTTTGAAGTGGCGTAGAGCACCATCCAAACTCGAGGTGATACCTAGGTATCCAAGATCGAGCCGTTCACGATAGCCAGATCGTCGTGTGTTTCGTTTTCCCAGATATAGGAGATGGCGTCGTATATTGGTTTATCAGGCAGACATGCTATCTTGAGGCGGATTTGGACCGGGTCGTTGAAACCACCCGGCACCAGCTTCAGCTTTCGAAGCTCACTTATTGTTGTATCCACCGGCGTTCATGGGGAGCGGGACACATCCGCACCATCCCATGAGACGGCCAGGCCTTGGAGCTGGTGTTTCGGCCACCTGGGCATGTTCACCCCTTGGCATGGATTGATCAAAGAGACTTGACGCAATCTACCGAGTGGGCCCTCAGACCCAGGTGAGATACCCAAGCGATCGGGAAGACTAGCTGGGGCAAGTTTGCCTCATATTTTCGTCAAAGCTTCGGGTGTAAACATATGCGCTCAGGTCTTGGGCGTTTGAAGTAATCAGCCGTGATACGATCTATGTGGACAGCCGGACAGCTGCAGAGCGCACAATGTACTTCTGTAGGCAACAAGACTGATTCGTTCGAGGCCGGCTCGCCACCAGGTCTGTGGACACAGTACTGGTAAGGCCATAGTGATTCCTGACTGCCGACGGCTAGGACAGTCGGGACACTAACTTGTGCATTGTCGCACATGGCTCGAACTCCGCATGAAACTCCCCTACCGGTGAAGAGATCATCAGTGTCGTTGGGCGGTGATGGGATGTGACACGCCATGCTACCTACATACTGCCGACTGAGGGCCGATTTAAGCTCATAAAGTAAGGGCCAAGGCATCAGTATAGGAAATCGGTAGGTTCACGACGTACGAAGTGACCAAGACTGAAGGACCGTAAGGGTCAAACATTCGCCATGGTGCTGCGTTGAGAACCTCGGGGAAAAAGGCTGGGAAAGTTGATACAAGACGGTGGGAATGGGCATGTGCGATGTCCTACCGTAATACTCACATTCTGTGTCAGAACTCGAGAAAAAGAGAAAGCAACCGGTACTCGCAAAAAGAAGCCAACATGCACATGCAGATAACCGGGAGTGTAAATAGACGGATCTATTGTATGCCGAAATAGCCGTGGCTCATGGCCTCGAAAGGGGGAATCAAAACAGAGTACCCAAAACTACCCAAAAACGCCTGCCTGCCTTCCTGTTCGCGCCCCAAACATTCATCACAAGTATACAATACGGTGAACATATATAACTACGTGCTTCCACCCACTCGCTCACTTCCTCCGCAAGCTACCGATGCGCCGCTTCAGGCCCTCGGCGATCACCTTGGGGCGGGACGTCGAGTCGGCAGCGCTGCTGGCCCGGTTGCGGGACAGACGGTCCAGGACCGGAGGCGAGCCGGCCCGCTTGCGCCCGTCCGAGTCACCCCGCCGCCGCTGCGGCACCATCTCGTACTCGCCCCTCCTCTCGCGGACGGACTGCGCCCGTGCCACGCCGGCGGCCTCCCTCGCCTTCCGCTCCCGGTCGATGGTGAAGCCAGGCTCTGCCTTTCCCTTCAGGTCATCGGGGTGGTATTGCTGGGGGGGGGGGGGGGGGTCCAAGTCAGCACCTTTGCACTTTTGCTCTCGGGAGGGTAAACACGGGAAAGGTGATGTTAGAACTTACGAGGCCAGGCCATCTGTTATAAGCGCCGCCGCCAGCATCGGGGTCCCGGAGCATGTCGGTCCCATATTCATAATTCATAATCTGACCGTTCAGGGCACGCTCTCCCGGGGGCACGCTGGCGACGTTGTCAAGCGGCCTACCCTTGATCAGGGAGTCGAGCTGTGCCTCGCGGGGCGTGGCCTCCCAGGCGGCCTTGTTGCCCTCCTTGACGGCGGCGACGGGGGAGTAGTGCTTGTTGAGGTTGAAGGAGCGCAGGGTGGCGTCGTAGGGGCCCCCGTGGTGGTACGGGCCGCCGAAAGGAGTGGTGTCGAGCTGGTCGATGGTGTCTGCGACATACTTCTTGGGCCTTGGCTTTGACGACCGGGTGCGTTCTGACTTGCTCCGCCGTACGCTGGGGTTGTACGCGTAGACGGCTGGTGTGTCTAGTAGCGACATTGTGGTGGTGGTTGTGACGATGGTGGTTATGTTGTTGACAATGATGATGGGTGGTTCAGTGCTCAGTAGTGACGTTTGGGAGGTTAATAGATAGGTAGGTTGAGTGGAGCAGGGGGTGAAGTAAGAAAGTGTATTCGTTTTGTTCTTTGATTAAGTGTGACGACTTTGTTGTCCCAAGAATCTCGTATCCCAACGCGGAAAGTGTCACCAGTCAGAATGAATTAAGTCGAATCGTCCGTCTCAAGTGTCAACTTGTTGGATGTGGATTTGGATGTGGATGTGGTCTGGTTTCAAAACTGCTGTCCCGTCTATAGAAAGAGGTCTTGAATGTGTACTGCAGTAGTACGGTAATAGCTTGTGGTTAGAGGAGTAAGTAGTGAGAAAATGGGAAGGTCGAGACTAGAAACTTGGGCCTATGCAGAGGCCGGAATAGGTAAATATAAGGGAGAGCCGAGCAGGGAGTGCTGATTTGGGTTGGGCTGTGTGGTGGTGGTGTGAGCGAGTGAGCGAGTGAGCGAGTGAGTGTCCATGTGAGTGAGTTGAGGGCAATTACGCAACGGCAATGTGACGTAGAGCGAGAGTCCGACCCAGCCGATCATGAGGACGCTACTTTCTTACTGGAAGACTGGCAGAGTCAGAAACTTTGGGGCCTGACTAGAAGGTTTTATGGTACGGATCCGTACATAACCCAGCAAGCCTAGCAGCCCTAGCAGCCCTAGGTATACTAGGTGCTTGGCTGCTTGGCTGCTTGGGCTATGGTAACTGGTAGCTTGGGCTATGGTAGCTTGACAGATGGTTAGTTCACTGCGCCGCAAATAGGTACGTTTGCTTAATTTTGTTTCGCGGGGGATCGAACGTTGTATTCCACACACCACCTGCAGCGCAATGCAAGTGTAGTCCTGTGTAGTGTCCCATAGTATGAAAGTCTAGATGTCGGCTTCTACCGGTTGACATGTGCAAATATCAATCGATGCGGATCTTCCGGAGCAGAACACGATGCCCTCAGACCTGAAATACTTAGGTAAAAGGCGATCTTGCCCCGAACTCCCGTGAGGGTATTCTCAACAAGAAAGTGTTTTTTGCCCGACGGTGCCGACCAGCCGCGACCACCCGCGACCAGTCCGGACCAAGTAACGTACGGGACCGCAACATGTCAGCCATGTCTGTCATAGCTGCCAGTACTCTCTTGGGCATGACTACCAAGGAACAATGGCAATCAGAAGGCAGAGCGGGTACATGTCGACGTGGACTACATACATAGTAACTGACAAGGATATCTACTACCCAGTACTGTGGTAGGAAATTATATGTATGGTCGCCGGGGAAGCACTCGAGGTGCATCACATATCCACAATGTATGTAAGTATGCCAAAATCTCATTGCCACCCATCCTCATCCGTCAGCCGTCTCGACGATCCCCTCAGTCAGGGTCCATTCAGGGCCCAACGTCATCCCCTGACAGGGGGCAGGCGGCCCTAGGGTCCATTGCCATGAATGCAACGCAACACAACCACCATCAGGATGACTGGATGAGTAACGGACGTCATTGGATGGATGCCCACTGGGCGTACATCTTACTGTGGTATATAGCGCAACGGCCTGCTTTTCGTATCTTATGATCTGGAAGTTCTGACTACCAGAGTAAATTATCATGAACTCGCTAGTTATGTGTGAGGTACCGGTATGTGGACGGCATATCGAAATCAATCTCGGGAATGTTGATATCGTCATATTTGTGGAAGAGGTTTTTGACCTCCAGAGACTGACAGGGCTGCAGGGGCATCCCATGGAGCCATGTTAGCGACTCTGGCTCTGGACTTTGGCTGCTTGGCCCAAGCTTCTCACACAACCTACCTGAACCCTCCACGTTTGGGCGGTACCGTACTTACTTAAGTAGGTAAACTGGGTATTCCAACCCCAGCTCACCGTGTATGTAATATACAATAATTAAAGTTTGGGGCGTGCACGCACTTTTACATGACTTTTACATGACGGGGACAATGGAGCCAGCAACATCATGGCCCTAGTCGAGTACTCATCCTCCTCCGACTCGGAAGCAGACCACCAAGATGAAGCACAGCAGCCGCCAAGCAAGAGACGGAGGACATCACCACCGCCCCCGCCCTCGCCAGCAGGCGTAGCACCAACTCCTAGCGGCTCCTCTGCAACAAGGCCCAACAAGCCCGAGCCCGAGCCCGAGCCCAAGAGCGGCGGCCGCGGGGGCGCAGGCGGGGCCGCGCTGCCGCCCCTGCCGCCCTCGTTCCACGACCTCTACGCCTCCACCGTGCGCGCCGCGACCGCGGACCTGCCCTCCCTGCACCACGGCCGCCGCCGCGTCATCCCCCACAGGGAGGGCAACTGGCCCAGCCACCTCTACGCCGAGTGGCACCCCCCCGCCCCGCAGCACGCCCTCCTCCGCGCCCTCCTCGCCTCCCTCGCCGCGGCCCTCGCCGGCCCGGAGGGGGGTGGGAAGGAGGGGGAGGAGGAGGAGCTGCCGCCGCTGCTGCCGCCCCCGCCGGCCCGCGGCGCGCTGGCCGGGTTCCTGGAGTCGGGCCTGGGCGCCCCGCTGCCCCTGCACGTCAGCCTGTCGCGGCCCTTCGTGCTGAGGACCGCCGACAAGGGCGGGTTCCTCGACGCCCTGGTCCGGGAGGTGCAGGGCTGCGGGGTCGGCGCCTTCGCGCTCGTGTGCGACGGGCTGGTCTGGCACCGCTCGCCCGACAGCAACCGGTCGTTCCTCGTGCTGCGGGTGCGCAGCTCGTCGCCGCCGCCGCCAGCAGGAGACGGCGGCGGCGGCGCCAGGAACCCGGAGCTCTCGGCGCTGCTGGCCCGGTGCAACGACCTGGTGTCTTCGTATGGCCAGCCGGAGCTCTATGCTGCCTCCCACCCCTCGCAGCAGCAGGGCGGCCCTGGGGGCGAGGAGGGAGGAGGCGACGCGTTCCATGTCTCGATTGCGTGGTCGTTCGCCGAACCGACGGACGAGATCCGCCGCCGCACGGCGGAAGTGTTTGCCCGCCCGGAGTTCCGGGACGCGGTCGCCAGGGATATCACGATACCCGTCGAGGGCCTGAAGGCCAAGATCGGGAATGTGGTGACAAACATTGAGTTACTGGGGAGGAAGAAAGGGAGAAAGGGAAGGGGTTTGTTTGGGGAGGTCTGAGCTAGGTTCAACTAAGACCACAACATAGTACCTCTCCCACCACCAACAAGATATATCACGGTGTGTGTCCCCTTTGCTCAGTTTGCGATGTACAGTCTTGGCCAGGTCCATCGACCGTAGCATTGGAAGTTAGGACTAAGACGGGATTTGAGGCAGACGTTATGTACCAATGAAAGGAAGCGAGTTCTAATTACAAAAGCTTCCCCCTTGGATATGGATATGTGACGTGTGTACTCTGACAATAATCAATGTATGCTGCTTTATGTATGCGAAATACCAAGTAGGCCACTGTACAGGGCCGTGATTTTGGGTTGCCTAATTCCATCGTACCATCCCGAACAGAAGCCATGAACGCCGAACTGATGCATTCTCTCACACAAAACCTTTCCATTCTTTCCCAGTCGACACTTCGACGATGGTCTACTTATAGCTCGTCCGTCTCATGCTGCAACAGGGGGTCACCTGCCTGTCGCCACGTGACTTTCCAGTGCCTGGGGCTCACAGGTTTACCGATATAGTTCTGCCACACATAGCGGAGTTCCTGCTTCACGAGGACATACCTGTCGAGAGACGTCAGCATCATTGCAATGTCATCGCACACGCCCATGGACGAGAGACTAGAACCAGGTATGGGGCATGACTTACACCAGCTCGGGGAACTCGCACCAGCTCCTATACAAGGTCTTGAACGCCTCCAGGACATTATCCAGCTCCTGGTAGAACGACTCGCTAGCTGACGGGCCGTCCTTCTCTGGCGGCGTAGACACCTCCGGGTCGTCCGGTATGACAATATAGTGCGGCTTGTCGGCCCGATTGGTTGTAAAACCCTCCTTGGCCCCGTCAACAGCCTTCCGCAGCAGCTCCTCGTCCTCCCTCTCCTTCTCGGCAGCCATGACCCTGAACTTCTGGACCGCGTCCAGGCTCGTGCTCAGCCGCGCGTACGTGTTGAACAGCGCCACCAGCTCCGTCCGCTTGAGCACGGGGATCTCGTCGCTGTCGTTGTCGAACTCGAACAGGACCTTCAGCGCGGTGCCGTAGCCGGCCGTCTGCAGCTTGCCCCACAGGCGGCACTTGTCGCACCCGACGCAGTCCATGAGCCGCGACACGTTGCGGAAGCGGTTCTTGAAGTCCTCCTTGAGGAAGGGGCCCTCGCCGTTCTTGAACATGAGGCTCTCGTCGAAGATCTCGGGCACCGACGCGGAGGCCTCCGTCACGGCGAGCACCTTGCCCTTGGTCGTGGCGTCCTGGTCCACGTCGCCGCTGCAGAAGGTGTAGTCCTGGAGGTGCGGCCCGAGCTTGGCGATGGCACGGGTCAGGAGCGCGTAGTTGAAGTAGAGGTTGCTGATGCGCTCCGGGAACGTGTGCAGGCGGTGGATGTAGCAGCCGAGGTTGGGCTGCCACTGGCCCGTCGTTTGGTTCATCCAGTCCCAGCACAGGTGCGTGCTGATGCTCGTGTGCATGCCCGAGACGACGCGGTAGAAGACGCGCTTCTCGACGCACTCGTCCTCGGCCTCGAGGCCCGTGTTGGCGACGAACGGCGTGTTGGGGCTCTGCTCGCGCTGTTCCTCCAGCAGCTGCTGGCGCCCGGCGGCCTCCATGACCTGCTTGAAGTCCAGGGCCGCCTTGCCCTTGGCTGGTGGGGACTGGCCCAGCGCGGCCGCGTGTGGGAATGAGTCCTTCTGGAAGCAGTTCTCCCGGTAAACCGCATTCCAGACCTGTTGTGCGCCCTCGCCAGCGTAGCCGGTGAACCTCTCGGGGTTCTGGAGGAGGGAGACGTAGTCACCCTTGGAGTCCGCGGATTCGTCCTCGGGGACACAGTAATCTCGCTCGTCGCATTCGTCGTCGTACTCGACCACGCAGCTCTCTCCCACGTCTTCACCTAGTGTTCCCTGGAGAGGTCGGTCCGGCCGTTGCGCCTGTAGTTGCTTTCCCGGGTGTTTCGCCAATGGACCCTCCAGTTTTCCTAGTTCGTGCGCCCGCCATACTTCGGGTATGTCTTCCTCGCTATCCAGTGTTTGCACGGCACAGGCAATGTTGCCGCACATGCCATTCTCGTCGTTCCAGAAAGGACATGTCTTGTGGAAGAGATTTAAGCGGTAGTGGGAGAAGAAGTCTGTCGTTTGCGTGAGATCCTCAACGGCAGGCTTGATCTTGTGGTTCAGGTCCTCGAGTGTGGAGTAGGAGGCACAGGCGTCAGACACAATAGACTTGGGCGAGATCTGATAGGGTTGGGACTCGTTAGATATTGCAGAACGATGGGGAGGAGACCCCGCCGTAGCCAGCCAGCAGGCAAAGAGAGGGAGGAGGAGACAGGCGTACTGCGCAGTCATCTTGGTCTGCAGTCTGACATGAAGCATGCGGACTCCAAAGAGCGAAGAGCGTCAGGTAAAAGAGTTTGGCGGCTGTCATGATGTAGTATTCGGACGTCGCCGAGGTCGTAAGTATGTTTATTAGGTGTCAAGTAGCTCGGGCCACCGTTTCGGGTTTCGTTCGAAGGGGGAGACTGTTATTACTCGTCTTGCATCGTCGCCGTACTCGGTCGGGTGGGTAAGTAAGTGGGCTGTAGTGTATAGGGAAAGTGCAGCGAACACGAGGTGGGTGTCGATCTTATTCCGTGGCGAAGAGTAAGGAAGCGGTTTGAGGTGGGTTGTCACTAAAGGGGTAGTGAATAGACAAGGAAGAACAGAAAGGAGCGTGAACTTTTTTCGGGAGAATGAATTCAAAGATACAGCCAAACTCTCGTTGCTCGGTAATCAAAGAGAGCAAGTTGTCTATTCGTGTCTGTTTTATCTGGCGCCAAAATTGAAAGGCAAGGTGTCCTATATCAAAGTCAGACGATGTCATCCTGCAACTTGGCAGATTCATTCTCGGACTCGACCGAAGACCCTAAACCTTGACGCTAGCATCACGGATCGCCACTCTAAACCTGGCCCGGGGTTCTAGAAGGTTTCTTTTTGAATTATATGCTTGTTAACCAATCTGCCCAATTGAATGACTTGCAAGGCTGATACTTGGGATCGGTCAGGTAATTCAAGGATTACTCACCTCGGATGTGAGGGGACCACCAATTCGCTTCTGTCGCAGATTAATAAAGACGGTGGTGGTCTGATTGAAATGGCTGAACGGCTGAACGGCTGAGAGACCGTGTGCACTATTTGTGATCCCGCTGCGGTGGTATGGCAATACCTACCTACCTACTAGGTAGGTACTTAGGATACTGCGTAAGGCTGGGTGGATGTTTCACCCGACTGTCTTTCTTCGGAAGAGGGCTTCTGGAACACCGTTCACGTCCAACTAGCCCGCTAGCCCGGGTTGGTCTGGTGTAGAAAATAGGTATCACAGGTACACAAGGCATGGCAGGCTGTCGCGTGCCCGGAAAGGGGGTTGTAAGCCGTGGTCCTCCACGGTAATATGTGGGATGTCGCAGTGGTTGGCCAGTAGTCGGCAGCCCCTCGCACATTGACCGACATATGCAAGCACTATCGGCGCATTGCGCCGAATCCGAGCGCCCACGCGACATCGTGGGGTGATGGTAAAAGACAACCTGGTTGTCCCATTATGCCGACCTATGGTAGCTACTCAAATTTCATTGGCTTTTCCGAGGTCTGGAAGCAGGTTCCTGTGTAATCAACACTGACTACATTCAAGAGTCAAGACCATGGTAATGCCACGCCCCGCCCACTCCCTTTTCCCTGTTCGCCGTCCCAAAAGGTAGTCCTGTAAAGCAGGCAGATGATGGACCTAATACTCCTAGACGCACCCAAACCCTGAACGCAAACCAGAACACAATGCACCACGCCAGGAAGACGCCTAGTCGGAGATAGTCAAAAGAGTTGGCCGATGAGATTGCCTCGCCCGCCGCAAAAGTCCGGGTCGCGGATCATAATGCTTGATCTCGATGAAGAGAGTGGGGATAGGGAGGGGGTTCATTAAGGCGTGATACCCGAACGAGGCCATCGCTATGCAGTCGTAGAATGCGGGATAAGATACACATATGGTCTAAACATCGCAGCCGCCATCTTCATGCTGCCTCTCATTGGTTGGGGGGTTGGTAGTTGAGTGGTCGCCTGTTTACACCTGTCAGCTGGTTGCGCCCCCCCACCTCCACCCTCCCCGATGCGGTGCAATCTGCATTTTGGGAGCTAACGTACTTGAAGAGCAGGATGTGCGGCTCAGGCTCGTGGACTTCGTAGTGTTCCCAGCCAAGACTCTGTAGACAACGTATTAGTCTCTGCCTTCTGTTCCTCCAAATGGCCTTGCCGTCGCGTCTCCACTGTCTCGTGTCGCGCTTTAGCGCGTGGTTGCGTACCTGAGTGATTCCCATTGACCGCCACTCATCCTCCCACAGCAGCTTGAGTGTGCCCTTAGATGAGTCGTGGTACTCCTTAGGTATGGCCTTGAGCATGGCCTTGGGTAGCTGGACGTGTCGGTATTCGCATTCGTCGTCCGAGTATCTGCATCAACGGCAAGGCCGGTCAGAACGGATGTTCACTAAAAGAAACAATCGCATGTACTGCAGTGTCGTCGCGACTCACCGAGATGAGTAGTGGATTGACTCAAGAAACTCCTCCAGGCGTGCGCGCTCGTTTTCTGTCAAGGGGCGCGGCTTGGGGTTGCGACGCGACGTGTCGATGCCCATTTCGTAGCTGGAAGTCATCTTGCAGGGCTTTGGTATGCTGGTAATCGAAAGGAGATGGTGTGTTATGGAGAGGTTAAGTAGATAACTTGTCGCAAAAGTCGAGTCTCAGATATGGATGTAGAATTGATTGGCGGAAAAGAGTGGCAGGCAAGATGGTTTTAGAATAGAAGACGTCAACGTTGGGGAGGGGTTGCGATTGTTTACTCTGGGATGGATTCCAGAATTAGGAGTGTCGGGGTCTGGCGCAAAAGGCGGGATGAAATGGGATGACTGACAGGGCCTATTTGATGCAAGTACGGTTACGGTACAAAGTGGGCACCTGGGCAGAGTGGGGGTCGGGCTAATTCAGGGGTCCGGCAAGCCATGGTCCGAGCGCCCGGTTTGCTGTGCTTGGCGGCTTGCTGTTGCTTGTCTTGTTTGGGGGTCACCTGACCTTTACTGTCCCAGCCAGTCAGTCCAGCTGCTCCAGCTGCTCCAGCTCCCAGCTTCAGCTCCCTTATCAAATGGTGTTTGATGTCTGTGTGAAAGACAGCCAGCAGCCCGTTTTGCCCACCAGCCAGCCAGCCAGCCGCAACTAGTCACCCGTCTACAGAGGTAGACAAACAGTTGTGTTGGTTGAAAACAGAAGCGTGATTCCGTCCGACATCAATTAAAGCCGGGTTTCGGCAGACTTGAATCGTGGAGCTTCGAGTTGCAGCTGGTACCTACCTACCTATACTAGTTGCTGCAGGGGTTGCCACATTGACGTTCAACGGGACTGGACTTAGACAAGGTTGCTTGTTGCAGTGCCCGGAAAGTGGTTGGCACGGTTGGTTACAGAGGACCCTCTCATCTCATCGCCATACTGCGACAGGCGCGACTCACTATCGGCCCCGTTCACGGTGCTGCTGCACTTTGGCCGTTCTCATCGAGCGCGTCTTCTGACCCTCTCCCAGCACCCAATAATAACCTGTATCCAAACCCGTTCCCGGGCCTGCAACCGATCGAGGCTTGTTTTCACTTATCCGGAACAGCTCCTGGGCCACGTCGATATAACTGCATCCATTCATCATGGACAATAAGCGCAAAGCGAGCGCTTCTAATCGAGGAGGTGCTGGTGATGTGGATGGCGTTGAACCAGCGGCCAAGCGACAAAAGCTGCCTTCGGTAAGTCATTTGTTGTCTGCAGCAACACAATAGTTATTGTTTTTGGATGGGAGTGCATCACGGGTGTTGCTGCAGCGTCCCAAGAACATTGTATCCAGTCAGTCGCGAATCATTCGGGAATCAATTGTGCAGGGTCGAAGTATTGTCCGCCGCCCCCCCAAGGCGTCCACCACTTGCGCCTCAATCGCAACCGAAGCCGTAACCGCAACCGCACACCACAACCTTGGAAGCTCTCTAGCCAGCCAGCTCCATCTCTCTTCCTCCACTGCACTGGAGCTATGTCATCTGGATTTAACCTCCCACCTTTCGCGACTGTTATCTTTGGCTCGCCCCGTTTTCCCAAACAACACGCCGGCCCAAGACATTCATTCTCCCGTCCTGTGAGGCTAACCAAAACCACCACCACAACAGGACTTCCCAGACTTGTCAAAGCAGGAATCGCACGAATCAACTACCGCCTACGGTTTGGCTTTTCTAGAGGCCATACGAAAGACAGCCGACAAATAGTATGTCAACCATAACCCCTTCCCGCATGCATTCAATCGCTCGCATGACGCTGCTCGCGACCTGCCGCTATCATGACTCGCTGCAACGGTCGGCAAGGCATGACTTGCATGCGTGCCGTCTCTCATGGTGCATCTTTCTTCTAACAACCCATTTTCAACAGTGGACGAGGCGTCGCAGGCTATTTCGAAAAACTCCTTCCCAAGGAGGGCAACGAGGACTATTACAGCAAAATTCGCATGCCCGTTTCCCTACGGGTGATTGAGCGAAGACTATATCGACACGAATTGAAGGACATGTCAGAGTTGGAAAGCTGGCTCAAGCGCATGGTCAACAACGCCAAGGAATATTATCCCAGAAATTCGCAAACCTACGAAGACGCGGAGCGCGTTCGAAAAGCCACGAGCAATTACATGGTCAAGACGAATCCCGCCTATAAAAGCCAAACATACGCCGCCACACCAGCCCCAGTCCCCCCAGACTTCGACACCGACGCCGAGCTCGCAGCAGAAGAGCTCCCTTCCGAGATGGCTGCCAACGATATGCCGGCTCGTCCTCCACAGCAGCAGCAGCAGCAGCCGCCGCCCGAGCTGGAAGAACGACGGGACCAACCACAGCACCCGGTGGGTGAGGAAGATGCCGAAGGCGAAGATGAGGAAATGCTCGATGCCGACGGGGAGGTAGACGATGCCGACGCGGACGCGGATGCCAGCCGAGGATCCAATACCCGAATAGTACTCAAGCGACGAGGCCAGCGCTCGAACGAGACAGAAGATACACCAGACGCACTGTCGACGAGTGGTGATAAGGGAGACGGACAGTACTCGGAGGTGTCGTACCAGGGCCTGAACTTTCAGCAGGCACAGGAGAAGATAGTGGATGAGATGATGAGACGAACAGAAGAAGAGTATGCCTTACCATGGGACTTGTTGAAGATAATATGGGCTGACATGAAACCAGTGAGGACTGGCCATATTTTGAGCCATTCCTGAACCTGCCTCCAAAATCTTTGAAAGACTACTATCAGCTCATCGAGGAGCCAATGTCCTTGAAGAAGCTTTGGCGGGCCGTCAAAGGCATGCACGGCAGACAAGGCGCGACAGGAGTCAGCGATTTCAAGAGCTGGGCTGCTATGGAACTGAAAGCCAGCTTGTTGTGGAGCAATGCCTTCTACTACAACGAAGAAGGCAGTGAGATCTCGGAGTTAGCGAAGGAGCTCAAGGTAAGTCCTCATTACACTGTTCCCTGAGTTCCTGTGTGTGAACCTAGTACGCATCTAACGATTCATAGGACTTCTTTTACGAGCAGTTGAACGAAGCCAAGTCGTGTGTGGAGGAACCCCCTCAACCCAAGATCAAACTCAGAGCACCCTCGGCGCAAGCTCAGCAGACCCAGACGGGGAGACCTAAGCGGATCACGATACACGTCGGCGGCGGCAGAGAGGGTTCCCAGGGCTCGCCAGCGCCACAAGGAGCGCAAACCAATGGTGCTACTGATGAGGTCGCGAATGGAGGCGCTCCCAGGCCGGCTTCTGTCGTCCCAGCGGCAGCGAATCCTGCGCAGAGCACAGGGGCTCCAACTCCCCCAGCTGCAGTCATGAAGCGCGAGGACTCGAGTAAAGCATCTCCAGCGATACCGCCCCAGGTGAACAACGGCTACAGCTCTAGTGCATTCCGCCCAGTCATGCCACCTCCGGTCAATGGCTATCACGGCCAGCCCCAGCACCAAGGCATTCCCAACGGACACGCTCCCGCGCAGCAAACGCCACAGCCGCAGCCGCAGCCGCAGCCACTGCAACAGCAATTGCCGCCTACTGCACTGTTCGACCTCAAGTACCGATGTCCAGGAGCGAGTGAGTAGAAATCATTACTGAGAGTCAATTGCCCTATGCTAATAAGTTGATAGGCGTCTCGGAGGCCATCCTCCCCAATCTGTGTATCCGCACACCTTTGGACAACAATCCCGAGCGGCGCTTTGTCTTCAACGTACCTCCTTCCCCGAAATTGTTGCAACAATCTTTTACTATCAATCTGTCGGCGACCCAATGGAAGCTCCAGATTGTCCCCCGTATCTGTCCTGCCCTCGAACAACAACAGCGACCCTACAAGCTGTACGTCCTCGTCAACGGCCAGACACTCGCTCGTGGCATCCCGAACCCGCGTGATCCTATTCAAAATGGAGAGCTGTTGTACGACGCCCAACTCCACCAGGGAGTGAATACAATCATGGTGCAGATGATCGCTGCCCTGCCTAAGGGCCAGAGGCTGCCGAACGGTTCGGACGCCGTGCTGGAGAATATCACCATACTCGCAAATGTTATGAAGCAATTTTAAGAGGAGGGCTGTTTGCTGTGTGGGCGTGTCCATTCTGGAGTGCGTTGCCTGAGCCTCGTCTGTCTTGAGGGCGAGGGAGAAGGACAGCTGACAGATTTGGGCAGTCAGTGGGCTCGTGGTTACAGGCTCAGAGCTTTCGATTCGATTGACAACACCCGTTTGGCTAGCAAAAACCGATGTTGTGTGTACATTTAATGGTGTTTCAGGACGATTGTCCCGGCTTAACAGGTGTTAACGGTCATGTCCCGGGTCGAAGACTGGGGACTGGGGACTGGAGACTGGAAAGTAGAGTGCTGTCACTGATGGGTGGCAAGAGGGGGGCCGGAGTAGTGTTTTTCGATCGATCGAATTTTGATTTACTATCACGGATAGATACACCACCTATTGTGATGGCAAGCTGGAGTAGACAGGATATGCAAACTCATGTGTGTCTTGGTGCCAAGATTGATGATACCTGCAATGGAGAAAATATGTAAAGAACCATAGTAAATCAACTGATTACCTACTCTGATCATCTAAAGCACTCTGAGCATGTACATATCTACACTAATATCCCCACCTACCATGATGATTTGAAATGGTGGGTTGAACTCAAACACCCCCGCTTGGCGATAAGATAAACCGGATTAGGCCACACGACCCTTGGCCCGTGCGCCTGGATGAAAATTTTCAAAATTTCCTGCGCCCACCTCTTTTGTTTGCCCCACGTTTTTTTCGCTCGGTTCTTCAAAACCCATCGGCCGCCCTCCAAAAACTTCGACCTGGGTTTGTTTTGCCGTCCGACCCTACAACCTATCCCATCCCCTTCTTTGCCGAGATATCTATTCAAATCTCATCCAAAATGGCCGAAGAAGTTTACGACGGTGCCATTGGCATTGACTTGGGTATGTCTCAATCACTTCTACATGTCGCTGCCGTCTGGCGCAGCCTGACATCGCCGTTCCAGCCTGCTCGCACAAACCTGAATGCTGACTTTTTGCTTCTCAAACAACAGGTACCACCTACTCCTGTGTGGCCACCTACGAGGGTACCAATGTCGAGATCATTGCCAACGAGCAGGGTTCCTTCACCACTCCTTCGTTCGTCTCCTTCACGGATGCCGAGCGTCTGATTGGTGAGGCTGCCAAGAACCAGGCTGCCATGAACCCCGTCAACACCGTCTTCGATGTCAAGTAGGTTGCCCAGTATTTGCTCAGTTTTGCAGCAAGTCTTCACAGGTGCTAACAATCTTCCTCAGGCGTCTTATCGGTCGCCGCTACGATGACCCCACCGTCAAGAAGGACCAGGAGTCCTGGCCCTTCAAGGTTGTTGACGATGGTGGCAACCCCAAGGTCGAGGTCCAGTACCTCGGCGAGACAAAGCAGTTCTCTCCCCAGGAGATCTCTGCTATGGTCCTTGTCAAGGTACGAACTACAAAAATCTTGCCCATTCTCACCACTGTCCCAGGTTGCTGACGGCTTTGAAAAAAATAGATGAAGGAGATTGCCGAGGTCAAGCTTGGCAAGAAGGTCGAGAAGGCTGTCATCACCGTCCCCGCCTACTTCAACGACAACCAGCGTCAGGCCACCAAGGACGCCGGTTCCATCTCCGGTCTTAACGTCCTCCGTATCATCAACGAGCCCACCGCTGCCGCTATCGCCTACGGTCTTGGCTCCAACAAGTCCAACAAGGAGCGTAACGTTCTTATCTACGATCTTGGTGGTGGTACTTTCGATGTCTCCCTCCTTAACATCCAGGGTGGTGTCTTCACCGTCAAGGCTACCGCTGGTGACACCCACTTGGGTGGTCAGGACTTCGACACCAACCTTCTGGACCACTGCAAGAAGGAATTCACTCGCAAGGCCAAGAAGGACCTCAGCGGAGATGCCCGTGCTCTGCGAAGACTCCGTACCGCTTGTGAGCGTGCCAAGCGTACCCTGTCCAGCGGTGCCCAGGCCACCATTGAGATCGACTCTCTGTTCGATGGCGAGGACTTCAACATGCAGATCACTCGTGCCCGTTTCGAGGACCTGAACGCTAAGGCTTTCGCTGGTACTCTTGACCCCGTCAGCCAGGTGCTGAAGGATGCTAGCATCGAGAAGAGCGCCGTTGACGAGATCGTCCTCGTCGGTGGTTCCACTCGTATCCCCAAGATCCAGAAGCTGCTCAGCGACTTCTTCGACGGCAAGAAGCTCGAGAAGTCCATCAACCCCGATGAGGCTGTTGCCTACGGTGCCGCCGTCCAGGCCGGTATCCTCTCCGGAAAGGCCACCTCCTCCGACACCGCCGACCTGCTCCTGCTCGACGTTGTCCCTCTGTCCCTTGGTGTTGCCATGGAGGGTAACATCTTCGCTCCCGTCGTCACTCGCGGACAGACTGTTCCTACACTGAAGAAGAGGTGAATACTTTCCATCCTCTAGCATGCTTTTACTGTTGTGCAAAAACGAGTATAACCCATATACTAACATATTCTCCAGGACTTTCACCACCGTTGCCGACAACCAGCAGACCGTTCAGTTCCCCGTCTACCAGGGTGAGCGTGTCAACTGCGAGGACAACACCTCTCTGGGTGAATTCACTCTTGCTCCTATCCCTCCCATGAAGGCTGGTGAGCCCGTCCTCGAGGTCGTCTTCGAGGTCGACGTCAACGGTATCCTCAAGGTTACCGCCACCGAGAAGACCTCCGGCCGCAGCGCCAACATCACCATCTCCAACTCCGTCGGCAAGCTTTCCAGCCACGAGATCGAGAAGATGGTTGAGGACGCCGAGAAGTTCAAGACCAACGATGAGGCTTTCAGCAAGCGCTTCGAGGCCAAGCAGCAGCTCGAGTCCTACATCTCCCGTGTTGAGGAGATCATCTCCGACCCAACTCTGTCCCTGAAGCTGAAGCGCGGCCAGAAGGACAAGATTGAGCAGTCCCTCTCCGAGGCTATGTCTCAGCTTGAGATCGAGGACTCCTCCTCCGATGACCTGAAGAAGAAGGAGCTCGCCCTTAAGAGACTCGTGACCAAGGCCATGTCCTCCCGATAAGCAGCTACAGTGCTAGCATGCCAGATCGAGATGACAGCATCTTGATCAATATATGACACCTCATGATACCATGACGACGAGGTGGGGAAATTGGGATATCTGACGGAGGTGGAAAAGCATTGATGACGCTCGATTTCTGGAATCCGAAGAAGGTTCAGGGCAGCTGAAAAGAGGTTTCTCCACATCTATTTTCTCGTTTAGTCTGGAAGGGATCTGCACCATTCGCTTGGGAGCTGGTTCGAGGGCAAGGAGGCTCTGCGAAGGAGATATTGAGCTCAAGACATTATAGTTGTCGTTGAGAAGTTTGGGGAGAAGGCGCCCTTGCTCCCTGCAACCGTGTGTGTTGCGCGGTGCACTGCATTTAGAATCGGGTGAAAAGACTAGCAAAAATGGAATATTGATCTGAACATATAATCCGCAGTCCATCTTCCGTGAAGCAGCTTCATTGTGACTATAACGGTAGGACTGACCGGTTGGTGGTAACCAGTTGGGTAGTAGCCAATGTGTTGAAAGGGTTTTATCCTACCAGACCCCGTGCTGTTTTATTGCTTGAAGTAGACCCTTTCGTCATACGACAGGTACCTCAACCTCGTTGTCCAACTCACAGGGTACCTAGGTAGATCTAAAAATCTAAGCAACCAACAACTTTCGTCGAACCACGTGGGCTGCAGTAACCACCAAGTTAGAAATACCACAGCCCAGGATGGCACCTGCCACTTTTGATGGCTTCTTCGACCTCCCTGGCGAGCTGCGAGAGCAAATTCTGACGTACCTTCTGGTCAAGTCTGATGGCATCCACATAAACACGTACAGCAGACTTGACCTCTTAGTGGAGAACAGCCCAGAGCGCCGCTTCGAGTCTCAACCGCCGTCCTTGGAAGACAGTGACGATGACGAACGGGACGAACTCGGCTGGCCGCTCAACTATTTCCTGGTGAGCCAGACGTTCCACCGCGAGGCGTCCGCGGTCTTCTTTGGGGAGAACGAGTTCCACCTGTACGCGATGCCCAGCCGCCTGTTCCTGCGGGACCACGGCTCGGGGGCCCGCTGGTGGCCCGAGGCCGCCGGGAGCAGGAGGAACAAGGGAGGGGGGAGGCACGGGTACAAGCACGTCGAGTCGCTCAGGCGCATCCGCCGCGCCGTGCTGGTCGCGCAGCGCCTGGGCGGCGTGCTCGAGACGCTCTTCCTCCCCGTGCTGCGGGACATGACGCTGGCGGGGGGGCTGAAGCAGCTGGACGTCCGCGTGCACCTGGCCGCGCAGAGGGCGCAGGGGCCGGCGAGCCTGTGGGGCTCGAGGCTGGGGAGGGCCCTGCTGGGGCTGCTGAGGGACCCGGACCTCGATGTGGCGCGGCTGCGGATGGTCCTCGGCCTGCTGCTTCCTGGGAGTGAGGGCGGGGGGGAGGTCGCTGGCTGGTGTCCTCGCCGCGAGGGGCCGGGTGGTAGTCTGGTCACGGCGACGGACCGGGAGGGGCGGGTGTGGTGTGATATGGATATTGAGGAGCTGGCGAGGAGGTATGGTGGTGAGGAGATGGACATCTTCAAGGTTGGCGAGAGGCCAATGATAAGGTGGGCTGCGGGATGAGGTGTGGATTGGATAAGCACCTAGGGCTAGAGAATGTTGTGCCGTAGTTGACGTTGAAGTTGCTGGGGATGGTGTTCAGTAGCTGGATATCACTCTGTCGTTGCTATATTTGCATTGTCGGGGCCACTTCATGGCAGCATGCGGGGCAACTTCACCAGTTGACCTCTGCTTGCTCATATAATAGTCATCAAAGATACTCCCTTGTAACTGGTTAATACCCCTACTGTTTTGGAGGAGGAGATTGGACCAGAAGACTCAGTGGGATATCGATACCTACTTTCCCAGTCAGTCTCCCAGTCTCCCAGTCTCCCGGTCTCCCAGTCTCCCAGTCTCCCAGTCTGTTAGTCTATTAGCCTATCAGCCTCCTAGTCTCCTGGTCTCCTGGTCTCCTGGTCTCTCTAGGAATTCTATGGGTTTGCTTCAACAGGTATCAGAGTAAGTTCATCATATTAGTAGTCAAATTAGTAGAGGCCTTTTTTTAACCACGTAAACTATATAGTCTTACGGCTTGGATATATCAACATACGATTTAGGTTTGTTGGCTACAAAACTCCGTTTACATGATATAGACAAATTCAGCGTCAGGAAGCCTTTGTTCCCCTTATTTTCTCTAGCCTAGCTTGCTTTGGTATATGATCAAGTCTTGGTCTTGATTTGATGCTTTGTCCTGATGTGAAAGCTCAAGTCCAATATAATAAAGCACTTGGGACCTCTCAACTTTTACAACTCTACATATACGTCTGGTTTTATATTAGAATCACTGGGCTGGATCATACAGCTGCGTGGTTTGCTAATGATCTGTGGTAGTAGAATAGTCATAGCACTATGACATGGAGATACTCTACTTAAGTCTCTACAAATAGAAACCCGTCTACCATCCAGTCCAACTGATTATGCGGTGCACCTGTGGATAGTCATGCAGTAACTTGGATCAGCTACTTGTCCTCAGCAGCAGCTCTCCTGGATAGGTCCATGTTCACTTCAAAACATACGTTAGTCCTCCAAGCCATAGTATCTTGGGTCATATCTCTGCCTCACTCTCTCCTATCCCACGACATTTCTAGTAGCTTCGCTAGCAGATCTCAGGCTGTCTTTTATCTGCTGTATATAACCTCGCAGCGCCTTGGGAGTGAGGTGAGAGTTCATTTTCTCGTTGTGGACTTTCAGAAAATCGATGCGCAGTTTTCCAACACTATCTAGGTAGGTCGAACACGAAGTGAAAGTTCTAAAGAAGGTCACTTGATCGGGTTCCCTCAAGATCATTTCCGGATACCTACCTCTCATGGGGGTCATCACAGGGGAATTTGATTTATAGATATTATAGGTGTGATTAAAATTTCTTGTTAGAGGTTGACCTCTCGACGTTGTTACTATAGGAGCAAATGGGAAACCACCTAAGGTGTGAACGGTACACCAAGTTTACTCAAGATTATAAGCTTCGCTATCACCAGCGATCAAAGGGGCCGAAATTCGCATAGGTTAAGACCGTTTGCACTAGCACAACCAACCTCACTTATTCTATCAGTTCAGCTTTGCGATCAATCCACATCATCTACCTCTATACAACACAAACCAATGGACTTTTCACTGACAATCAACAATAGCTTTTACTCGACCACATGAGTGAAAGTTGCATTCAATACGAAGAGGCATCTTTGGCAGCAGACGTCTTGCCGACAACTACTGTGTCTCTTGTTTTGGACGCTGCTCTTCTTGCACATCCAATGACAGCGCCGAACACGACCAGCTAGAGTCAGAAGACATCGATGGCCTGAACAAACAAGCCCGTCTGCGCCCACATCACGTCTCCTACAAAACGTTGTAGTTCTGCCCACCGAGCTACGAATTCCAATATAATAGTCAGTCTCGTGCGTACTTCCAAGTACCGCGGGCCATGTTTTAATACATGAAACCCGTGTCTTCGTAGCTCGTAGCGATTTATCCATGTATCTATCTATATGCCGAGTATGGTTCTTGTGTGTACTCTTGTACCTGGCCTGAACTACACTCATCTATGTAATATCAGGGTTCATACGGACAGTCCTTCATATGTTCCGAATTAAATCATAAATATTGAGTTTTCTACATGCAGCATTCTTGAATAGAACTTACATAGTGCCCCGACCCCTTTACATAATATGTGTAATTGGGACAGTGATGGCAACGCAGAGAAGGATGTGAACGGTACCTAGGTAATGGACAGATCGAATTCACTTAGTACAACACTCGAATCTCGAGAGGCTGAGCGGCGTATTACGATCTCTCTTAAGCAGTACCCGATCACACACGACAGACGTTGAAGACAAGCATCACAGGTCACTTGAGAGGATTGAGTAACCAAAAAGACCAAGAGTACTCCCGAACTCACTTGAGACTACCTCCTTTATCCATCTCATAGCGACCCGGTTCCCTCATGAACGCTGAAAAAAAAGTGTCACTAGTCTTCTTCATAGGCATCACGCGGTGCCCAGGTGGTCCATCCTCACCCAATACCGAACAACCTTGCCTCACAGCCATGCTAGCTTCTGGTGGAGGACACACGGCCATGTCAGATGGAGTATTCGTCCTCGTCATTGATACAACGAGCCAGCTGCTTACCTCTGATGCTTTAAATTTCGAGCCGAGTAGCTGCAGAACCTTGCGGACCATAGAGACAAAAGGATTGACACTGTGGTGAGAGTAGCTAGGGGCTCCAGAAGACTTGACCCAGGCCACTTTTCTATACGCCACTACTTCTCGTATATTTTTATGTATGTATATAACTATGTCTTCTGCCCCTGTGCGCACCACTACTGACATTTTGATGATCCTCCCAACTAGAGTTGATAACGGCCGGATGCACACAAAGCTGGACAGGCGTTGATGACAAGAATCCAAGACTAGCGACTTGTACGATATTTCGTAAGACGTGCCCTTTGGGAAGGGGATAAGTTGGCGAGTGCTGGGCACTGGCCTTCAGAACACCAATGTGCCCATACACACTAGTTCAGGTCTATGTGGATCATGCGCCACTACCTTATGCACATGGACAAACCCGAGAATCTACGCTCTCAAGCTGATGGGAGCCTTGGGGAGTTGAGTCTCTTCCGCTCAGACATCGATCATGTTAAGGGTTCCTGGCAGGCCACTCGTCCACAGTCAGCCCGTCGTAGGGGCCCATCTGCTGTGAGAAGCTCACTAACCTATCTGGACAGGTGACAAGTGCGCCAGATCACCTCAGTCGGGGTTATCTTGGCCCTTGGTCCGGTCATTGATCGCGTGGTGTTGCACCCTCATCTGCACATGTATCTTCGAAAGTCCGGGTTCGTAACAATAATCCCGTCGGCGATCCGGCTTGCGAACCTCGGGCGTTTAGTGCCACAGCCATAGGAAATGGACGGCCCTGGGTTGCATGCTGCCGTCACAATGGCCAGGGTTCAGCAGCTTATTCCCGGACCACACCATTGACCGGCGCCATTCATCAAAGGGTTGCTTATGCTAGGAGGAAAATAGTAATTTCAGATGATCTCTAAGAACAAGTTTGTTCTTACCGTGGGCAGCAGATGAGCATCGCCAATTGCCCGATTGTTCCGTTGGTTGTAGTGGTGTGGTAGCGTAGCATGGAGGGAAGGATTGGGCGTCGATGAACGCCATGCGTTGGTGCCGACGTTGCTGACTGACCGCCCTGCACGGGCGGGGATGGAGGAAGGACCCGTTTGAGGTACTCCAACCTGGACTCGATGTATCTCTCAGGAGGGCGATGTAACCTGTTCACGTTTGTCCTCTACACGTACTCCGATGCAACCCTCCCGTTCACCTACAAGGTGTGTGAGCACAGCTAGATACCAACATACTACCGATGAGGATGAATGCCACGACCACCCCGTCTGATGCTGTTTCCTTTCCTTTCCCTTTTGGGTCTGGTGAGGGCCCCCTGTCAGGTATCGATTCATCTCCTTCCTTGTTTCGAAACGTCCTGTGATATGTCTTGCCTCATCAGCCTGTGATGGACGCCTGCACGTACCTCAAGCTCGATTTTGCCTCCCCCATGATTGCTACTCCACCAGTGTGAACTCCGCCAGTCGCCAGGCCAGGCCGGCGCCCCCCAGCTCCCGAGGGACGTCACTGGTTCGCGCCAAGGCGTTGTCAGGAGGCATACTCGACGATGACCTGCCATCATCCACGAAGAAGGGGGTGGGGCAAGGGGGGGTGACAGGATTAGTGCGAAGGATCCTTTGATACCTCGGTACCGCTGCACGTGTGTTGAAGCCCCCAAAAAGATCCATCGTGCCGGCAAATATGCGGCACCGCTTCACACTGCGCCCCCGGCGGACTGGGGAGGGCGGACACATCATGCCATCTCGATGGGGGGGCCGAAGGCTTCATCTGATCTCACCATGTCTTACATGTGATCCTTCCTGATGATGGGGAAAAGTACGGAGAAGAGGAGGCGAATGGAAGAATAAAAAAGATGGGGTGAAGGGCCGCAGGTGGTCGCGACCACGTTTCGAAAAGACCGCGGCACAGGAACAAGGCGTACTTCTGCAACTGACTGCAGAAGGCGGCCGGGACCGCGACCGGCTTCCCATCTTCGCCTACCAGTGTTGGTGGCTAGACATCTCTTCAGTATTAGTCTCCTTTCCCCTGCAGTACCACTTCTTCAGGAGTAGTGCGTTTGTGGATGCGAACAGGCAAGTGGATGAAATGTGCTCAGGAGTTCCGCCTGTTGGCTGCTGGAATGATGATGTCTGCACAGACGCGGGAGAAAGATGATCAAGAGATTCCGTCCCGGATTCGTCAGTCCTCGGACTTGTGCATTCAGTCACATACCAATCACCATGTACAATCCTTCGCTCATCTCAACCCTGCGTCGTCGTAAGGATGGGCCGACGTGGATGATGAGAAAACCCCTGAGGTTGGCGACTTGATGCTTAGACGATGCGTTGCTTTGATGTGCATTGCGGTACCCAGAATGTACGGTACCTTGCACAAAGCGACATCGCACGCAGACAAGATCCCTGGAAGTACCGGGCACGTCTGAGGGGGGGGGGAACCAAGGTACCGTTGCACCCAGAGCGTCTAAAGTCAACCTCGCCCGATCATTAAACGCCGCCTGCAGGACTTGGGACCAAATGACGGGTCCAGCTGTGGGTTTTCCGCGGCACGCAATCTTTTTCGACTCGCTGCGCTGCCAATGTAATGCTGCAATGCACAGCGCTTTACACTAGAGGTCACTGTCAGGCGAGGAGGGTTGGGGACTCCACCCGGCGAGTGCATGGGCGGAGATTGGGGTGATGTGCACTGGGAGGTCGGGTTACAGTGCTGACCGGGAAGCCGGGAGAGGAAGAGAGCGTGGACGGACAGGGAATGATGCCCCCCTCCCCTGGGCAGAGTAGCATCGCCCCCACCCCTTGTCTAGTAGGTTTCCTTGCAGGGCTCGGTAGGATGAACCTGTAGGCGCGATGGTTGGCGATCGGTGCTGCAGGCCCGTGAGAGACGCCCAATCGGACGGGGTTTTGATCTGTGTTTAGCCGCCGTCGGTCAGCCTTTGTGGGCCCCCTTCTCGCCTGCACAAAATGCCATGCCGTGCAGTTGCCAGACCGAGTGTATCTTTGTAGCTAGACCATGTGGGTGCCCCTTTTCCTGCAGCCATAGGGCTGTGCCGCCATCCTGCGCCATACATAGTACATTTGAGGGCTGAGAGCTCAGGCGTGACGACCTCTCGCAGCGCAGGACAGCGCAACTCAGAGAAGGGCCCATCTCGCTGTGAATCCTTCGAATGCCATAGAGCAGAGGAGTGTGATAGTGAAGACAGGACAGCATGTTGGTTACAATGGGGCGATCGCCAAAATCAGGAGCCGAGATATTACGGGGCACCTTCAGGGGACATGAGTTTTTGGGGGGGGGGGGGGGGTGGAAATAGGTGGCAGGCTCATCGTGATGATTACACAATGAAGACAACCTAGTACGACGGGAGCGTATGTGGGCATAGCTCCACAGGATGCTCGTTTCCTTGCTTTGGCTAAGGATGGCATGTCGTCTAGGGAGGTGGGGAGATGTCAAAGACGGCTTTCGGGGCGGACCCAGTCCCTTCGCAACTGTCCACGTCGCTCCCGAGGCCGGTGTCGTCGCGCATGCTGACACACGCATGCGCTCCGCACGGACTATGAGCAGTCTAAGCAAAGGGAAGCTGCTGCATCGGGAAGGTAGGCGTGCGTCGTGTCCTACGGTGTGCGTATTTGTGACCAGAGTGCATGTCTTCGGTAATGTTGGTTGGTAGCAATATTAGTAGGGGCGGTTGGTCGAGAAGCTCGTTGAGCAAGTATCCCTGATGGGGCCTCGTCTCTGAGGATGCCATGGCCTGCTCCGAGGAAGTCCTGCGATGTTCGTGGGTTACGAACCAGCCCGGTCGGTTCAAAACTGATGTGTTCTCCGCTGTTGTCTCACTTCTAGCCCTGTCGTGGGACTGTGCCTCTTGGGCGTCATTGCCATTCTGAGGAGCCCGTGCCGTCCCATGTCCGAGTTTCTTATTTCGTACAAGCGATCGCCCGAGCGCAGTTCGAAGGATCATCGAAACATTCTCTGATCCCAGACACGTTGACCACGCCGCCAAACACGCGACATGGTTCTGGCCAACGCCAACGTAACGCACCCAAGACGGGATATCTCTGCGTCCTCAACGGCCCTGAGGTCTGCACGGTACTCCTGTGAGTGCGGACATGACCGACCCAGGACCGAGAGAGATAGAAAACGGTCGAATCGCTTATAAATGGGAGATGAAACCATGTCTCGGGACACACGTCCCTACCCGCCATGTGTGTGCTCGGCGACACAAGGTTGCGTGCATAACTATGTGAGCATTACGAAGTGCCGTGACATGGGCCTTCAACGGTCTGCTGTGAGACGGACCGACATTCACTGAGTTGATGAGCGCGCTGGGTGTGTGGGACGGCTGACAAGCGGTAAACGGGCGGTCGTGGGCTTGAGAGAGCGCGTTGCCGGACGGACGCCATACGCGAGATGCTGTCATGCAGGTGTGAGAAAGGCCGAGCCGTCATAGGGCAGTCAGTGCATCTTGGGCGGGCCGTCGCAGATCGTAAAAGGTCGCGAGAGGGCCTGCTGTTGTTTTTGGTGCGGGATCCAGTGGGTTTGCGGGCTTCTGCAAGGCGGGCGCAGCCACCCACGCAGCCAGCCCCCCTCATTTTTTTTGGTTTTTGGTTTTCATTTATTTGTTTGGCACCTCGTCTTTGGTGGCGCAGAGTCAGGTGTTTCGTCCCGTGATGCCTTTTCTGTTGTACAGCCGTGTCCTGACTATTCTTGTCTCGCTCATGTCGTGGATGTTGGATGCATGTACAATGCGATGTCACTCACTGAATGGGTTCTTTTCTTGGAATTACTTAGTATAGGGGCTTCAGGGGCTTCAGATAGTTCTTTTGACGGCCCGCAGTATCCGCAATGAGGTAAATCTTCTGTGCGCTAAATCCTTCGGCACGGAATGTTTTTTTGAGGGGGGCTTTTTCATCACATGATGCATCCAGTATGCAGGCAAATGTCGCATTGCCTCTACTTTCAACGTCGTGGCAAAAACAGAGAAAGGAAACAACCTCTTGCCCTGCGAAAGATGTACCGTTGGAGAGACGAAGAGATTACAAGATCCACAAGGAATAGACGAAAGAAGGTGAGATGAGGTCGTCCGGACGGTCTGTAATACCGGTATACTACCAAATCAAAGTCAGAAACAAGGTTTCGGATCTAAAGTCCGATCCGGGGGCCGGAACCAGTGCAGGTGTGTGATGTGTACGTACTCCGTACTGCCAACAGGACAGAATTGATGAGAACACGATACCCCACGGCCACCCTAGCGTCAGATGTAGAAGATAAGTTTTCAATTAGATATTGTATGGCCTACCCACATGATAAGGTGACTTCTGACCATCCTATACCTTCTTGTCGCGGCTAAGGCGAGGTTGGTGGGAGCAATGTCAGTGAGATCGAGAGTGACATGGTTCCGGCGGCTATTTTGGACATCCATGGATACCCACTCCCACTCGCCGGACCCGGAGCTCCACCTCGGTATCTCCCAGGTACCTAGCACTCACGAATACCTAAGTATCTAGGTACCTAGTGTACCTAGGTTGGTACTGTCCATGAGTGGTACGTGCATGGCACAAGCGTACCGTACATTGTACATTTTTTTTTAGTCCCCTCTAGCCCTATGGGGGCAGAAAAGCACCACCCCTCCAACAACAACAGCAAGTCATCAATCTCAAGCGAGAAACATCAACGGCATCGTGCACAGCCCGTTTCACGACCTTGTTTACAAAGAGAATAACACATGGAAGGAGGCAGATTTCCTCTCGCCTGCTCGGCACGTAAATTAGACACCCGCATGACGGCGGCTGGGCCCGTGGGACGATGGATGCGAATGCTGCTGCCGTGTCAACTGGTTTATCCAGGATGGATCTCAACCCCCGACCCCCCCCCCCCGGCGCTCGGCCCCAAACCAGAGTACTCATTTGTATCAAGGGCCTTGCGACTTTAATTTGAGAATCTAAAGAAACGAGACAACATAACACGAAACAAAACAAACCAGGGTGAAGGGGTGTGAAAGTTAGATGATAGTATAGGGCTGTCATGATATCAAAGATCAGAGCCGTTTTCTGCCTAACATGATCTCAGCGGGTCCCCCCCCCCCCTCCAGGCCCAAATAATGACCACCCCAACAACGCTCAGTCTTTTTATTTTTTGATACCACCTGCAACTGATACTGGCACTGCCACAGCGACTTAGATGCAGCCCCTATTCGTTTCTCTGACAAGGTGAAAGAGTAAACATCCCCAGCCTAGGTGTCATCGCCAACCCCACCCAGTTCGTCATTCGTCATCAAGCTCCATCAGTTGGCCGGCCGCACCTCTGGCCGTCCGTCCAGTTCCGTTCCAACGTCTTTCAGCCTCACCTAGGCAGACAGCCACACCAACCCCTGACCCAACGAAGACATTCCGATTACAATGTCACGACGTCAAGACATTGGGTGTCTGCTGCATCGACGAGATGAGGTGGCTCGGCAATGTAGCATACTTTTGAGTCCCTCTGAGAGGAAGAACCTTGATTCGAGTATTGAAGGGTTCTGATATTGAAAGAAGGTAAATTCATGGTGTATCTATGCTGATTGCGAAGGGGAACACCTCGTCTGAAAAAAGAGTACATACAGCGCGGATGCGACTTGGTATCAGGGGGCCTCAGAAACTCTCAAAAACATTCCCTAATCCAGCCCCAATGTTAAAGAAAGAATTATTGCCCCAAACATTTGTGCCTCTCTCCCGTCATATCAACCAATTCCACCTCCCGGCCCATAGGTGATGCAGGGTTGATGGAAACAGTAATGTCCAGCATGACCTCCAACTTCAACCTGGGGAGGGGGGTACAAGATTCCATTGCGATGACAAGAAAATTGCTTGAAGGATAGCCACGAAGAGAAGAAGAGAAGAAAGAAGTAGCCAAAAGGAAACCACGCGCCCACAAAGGAAACCCATGAACGATTGCTCGTCATATCTCTCATCTAGGCGTCGTTATACAGCGAAATTTGCTAGGTACTTGGTCAGACCTCGAACTGAAGAACGATATGAAGAATATCTCAGAGCAGGAATATGGAACTTACGAACAAGGAAACAGATCTTGCGAACGGGCTTCCCCGTCCATAGACAATTTCTCAGCGGCCGTGATAATGACCCTGCTCTTGGCAATTCATGTTGTGATCGATGTCTTGGATTTTGCACTCTGAGTCTCTGCACCCCCCAGCACAATCGCGAGTCTGATACTTGTGCGTATAGACTTTCCCGCAGGCGTAGTGGTGTCGCTCAATTTTGCACATATTGGCTGGTAGTCGTCGGGTGGTGATGTGCGTATGTAGGAAGAATGTTGAAATCGAAGTGCGTAGATGGAATATCTCCACTGGTTGCCGTGATATTCACACCTTGAGTAGAGATATCGCGATATGAGTAGGCGTCGAGACGGATAGAGGTCGAGATGATGAAGAGACTCTGAATATTCAGGGAGCAAGATTATAACCTTGAGTGTATGTGTGGATGTTCAAGCCGCGAGGGGACAGGTAGTGGATGATGATGATGGTGATGGTGATGACGAACTCCAGTGTTGAACAACAGGAAGATACTCTCCCTTTATATGCTTTTCGTCACACCATGGGGAGAAGCAGAACCTGAGCCTTTGGTCAGTGTACGTGCAGGTGTGAAGTGGAGCTGAAGGAGGAGAGGTGTTGGTATCGTGCCGTGCTGCTCAGATTTCCACCAGCCTGCAATATGCGGAAGGCAGAGTCGTCCGTTCAAGGTGAGGATGACTCTATTCTTCCTCCCCGTTGGCCCTTAGCGTCACCGGCTTGGGTACGTCAGAAGGTTAGGGGTTGGCCAGAGTGGTCGCCTGGAGATGGGCTTTCTGGAGGAGAGGTTGTAGAAACATTAAAAAAAGTGTAGGGCGGCGGTGTACTTGACCAGTACTTGTTGGTAGAAGGGCAGTACACGCACCCGCCAACATACAGGCCGCATGTGGCAGAGCAAAGTGACCTAAGTACTTAAGGGTGTTGGGTCGACCAGACAAATACCCACGTCCACCCATCGGCTGCCGGGGGCGTAGGGCAAACGGGTCAAGGTTGGTGGGTACGCCAATTTCCAAATCGAGACCACGTAACTTTTATCTGCTTGAAAGGAAACCGTTTCTTGCAATTTTAAGATATCTGTTAGCTCCGCAATTGGAGGGGGTACTCTTGTATGTACCTAGGCCTGCACTTACCCACATGTGTCAGTACGTAGTGTGTAAGACAGGGATTGGCCATGTAACAAAATATGGCAGATGCCGATGTATTAGAGACAGGCAAAGAGTACAAGTTACCTGAGTTCCGTACTTGCCTACCTAGGCAGGTACTTTAAGTGTTCTACTTCAACGACTGGCATAAGTCGGAGGTTGTATGTACTCTTCTCAGATGACTTTCGCCGCACGTCAAGGTATAGCCCGTATCTGGTAGTGATAAGTTTCGCGCACCTTGGCCGACATGTTGCACACTGGGCAGTACTTGCGGCCCTCTAGGCTTTTGGCTGGGAGACAAACTGCTCGGCAAGGGAAAGTGCCCTGTCGCAAGACTCTAGAACAAACTTGTTCCCGCGATCGATCAGGGAAGGCTGGAAGACGGGAACTGGAAGTCCGCGAACCAATGTACTATTTATCCCTGGCCAAGCGAAAGCCAGGCACTCGTGCACCAAATTTCTGTAGCTGAGTAGTTGGCTATTGGTTTCAGTTTGGACTACCTACAGCTTCATTGTCTTCGGGAGGAGTGGGCCGATGTCGTCAAGGCTCGTCAGGTGAACTGGTAGGAGACCCCTGAGGGCAATGTCGTGCAGGAAATCCGGACTGGTCTTCTGGCAGGGGCAGCAGAATCAAGAAGATCCCCACCGGTGTTGAAGTGAAGACGCGATACTGTGAATGCTGTCCCATAAGTGTTGCAGGAGCGGGCTTACACATCTTCTGTTTTGATTAATCTTAACCCTGGAACAAGACCGTAGCCGACGCTGGCAGGTTCGAACAACAATGATTATGCCGGTCTCCGAAGAAGCGAGGAGTGCGGTGAAATCCACATTTGATGTTGTCGAGGGATCAACCCAGCAGGCCGCCCACTTCAGTGAAGTCGAATGTTAGGGCTCTCTTGAGCACTAGTACAGGTGGGCAGGCTAGACACGGGGATAGTGGCTCGCGATTCGCAGCCATTTCAAGTTAGCCCTCTCAAGCAGAGGGCCGCCTTGGTCCCGTTTTGCTTGCTGCGATGAACTTTGCGCATGTGCTCGCGTCGAGTGCAAGTGTCCTGCTGCGGCTTCAACACATTGGTCACGTATCCAGGGAACAGGTGCAAGGGTCGCCTCTGTATCCCATTTGACAGGGAGACAAGAATAAAAACGTGATTGCTGACCAACGGACCCCTAGCTGACATGGATCCGCAAGGTTGGTGATTGATGGGACCGTTTTTGACAACCTTCCAGAAAACTTGCGAGAAGCCAGTCGGAGAAGTTCCACTTGTTGGTAGGCCATCCTGATCCGCTCGTACAAATTGATTACCGCAGTATGGGCAACCGCATGAGCTTGAGCACGGCCGAACACTCGCCTGAGAAGAAGAAATGTTGTTGGCTTGACAGAGCTGTGCTCAATGGAGTTGAAGTAGTGCAATGAGTGAGCAGTGAACCTGGAGAGGAGTGCAATTGCTGGGAATGAGGTTCGAAGCTGTGGCTACTTGCAGCGGAGTCTGGCAGATCGACCGTAGGTCCGGCCGACCACCCTGGCGTGGTGCAGATGTGGGTGCTGCGGTGCCATGTTGGTTGTGTGTTAGCCGGACTTGATATGCTCTTGCCTGTCAATGTATAAGTACTGCCTCGGGATGGATCGGCAAGGGACAAGACCCCGGGTAGAGCCTGGACGGGAGCCTCCTCGAGAGAAGTACCCAAACAATTCACAAACCTGAGCAATAGTAGATGCTCTGCAGAGATGGAAAGGCCGTATGCTCAGTGTGGGATAGCAAGCCATAACGCCGTGGTGTCGCACGGAGTACCCGAGGACAGTGAGGCTAGACTTTAACACCTTTGTCAATTTCCCAAAAGTTAAGCAGCCCGCATGATATGTAAGACCGGATCGAAAGTCAAATAGTCGTGACAGGTTAGATGGGCGAAGACGCTCTCTACCGGGTCGATGTCGGTGTGCGTCGGCTCCAGTGTCGGTCCATGTTGGATGTTCAAAGTTCAAAGTTCAATGTTTGATGTTCAATGCCAACTCTCGAGGTCGTACTAGGCTGTACGTGGAACCTAAGCTGTAGCCCCAAACCCTGGACCCAAGTATTGGTTGGACCTTACACCCTGAACCCTGGACAGGCTGGCAGGCCTAACATCGCAATCGCACGTGTTTACATCAGAACAACAAACGGTAGATGGCAACGGCTGTGGGCCGTGAGATGATGAGAGAAGAGTGATCTATTCTGTTTGGTCGCAGTCGAAATTGGATATTAGCGAGGGGCTTTTCCTTCTTCTCTCGTTAGGGCTTCCGTGATAACTGCCTGCGCCATGCCCGAGCGACTCGCAGCGAGAGTCAAATAAGTACCGTACAGATACGGAAGAAGGTATAGAAACGTGGCAAACGGTTGAGGAGAGGAAGAGAAATTGGAGTGGTATGGTACATACGAAGCACGGGGATGCAATCATCACGTTTTGGGCCGTTGATCCCTCTAGGCTCCAAGTTTCATGGCGTTGGACCTGGTCAATGCTAGATGCTGGTTGCCAATTGACCTCTCTGAAGATTAAGCAGAGAATTTCAGGGGTACCTGAGTACGCACAATTCATCGATTACTGCTCCCCTGTCCCAGGCAGTCAGGCAGTTAGTTCAATCGTGCCTTCTTCTCGCTGCTCCATCTGTGCACCACGATTGGCCGGCTTCCGGGGGGGGGGGGAGGGGTTTGGTCTATGGGGCTGGACAACAGCTTGCTCATAAACGTTGGTCTGTGCTTCCAACATTGAATGGGTGCCTGGGTGCCTGGGTGCTTGGCTCTCTCCTTCCCTCCATGTCACCACCAAGCACTGCAGGTGCCAAAAAGAGGCACGTG
This sequence comes from Cytospora piceicola, assembly GCA_023375675.1. Taxonomy (NCBI): domain Eukaryota; kingdom Fungi; phylum Ascomycota; class Sordariomycetes; order Diaporthales; family Cytosporaceae; genus Cytospora; species Cytospora piceicola. The sequence goes on along the minus strand of JALQBC010000014.1, from coordinate 803,181 downwards.
TGGCCTGGGCCCTCGCTATGCCTACTCGTTCTTCTCGCTGCCCAGGTGCCTTCCAAGGCTACCACGGTATATTACACAACTCATGAACAACCTTGGAACTTTGGAACATGGGATGAAGAAAACACCGGAGAAGGTACCTAGGTACCCAGATCGGATATCGTCTTCCTTCGACCTGGAACCGTACCATGATCAATATCAACATCTTCCTGTCTACCTGGCCCCTCTCACATTCCTATGTTTAAATTCCATCTCATCTTGCTGGCCAGGGCGCCATGTCATCTTTTCCCCACGTCAACTAACTCCATTGGGAGTCGTCGAGATGCAACCGACCCTCTCCTTCCTTCCACCGTTCATCTCGTTGACGACTGTACTGGCATGCACTGGCCTGCCTGCACGGACCCCCCGGGTTTATTCCCCGGGTTCCTGAGAGGCCGACTGTATCTCATCTTCCATTCGTTGGCACTCTTCCCCTGTCCAGGGTCCTACATCGCAAGTCTCCACCCGAGAACAACCCTGGAAGCACTTCATCTCATCCTCCTGCCGTCGAGAGTCCCTCCCTGATATCATGGACACGATTTGTTCTACTAGCCTCTACCACTCCATTCTTTCGGCAGCCTCACAACCAGAGACGCCCAGATACACCTAGGCATATGCGGATCCATTCGCTACACAGTACCTAGGTAAGCTTTCCAATGTCGAGGCCAAGCCGACTGCTGCATTCTGCGAGACTCGATCTTGCTCCAGTTCCATTTCTGTCGACCTTGTCGTTCTAGGTATCCCTTTTCTCACCATTTGGCACCATCGTACGATCTATATCTCGTCCATTATTGCGATGAAGATCAATGAAGAAAACAGTCTTAACCCAAGTAGGAGCCCTGGTTCATCAACTCCACCAATGCAATCATACGTTTGTACACAGCAGGGAGTACTGCGGAAGGCATGGGTTGTGAGTGTCAATCCCCGATATTGTCATGAATTCATCAGTTTGCGGCTTTCAGAGCTGCACCTGGGATGGCGTCGTATTATACGAGAGGATATGCAACTTAAAGACAAACCACAAACATACACTGCATCGTCACTCCACAGACACGTATAGGTCGTGGCTTGTGTTGATCAATACGAATACGGTGGCCGTCCTATCAACTCGCCTTCCAAATCATCTACGTGATAAATAGAGTTGAACCTGACGGTCACGATTATATCACGCAAGGCATGCCAAGGTTAGGTAGGGACAGTCCTGAGCCATTCTGACGCTTGCTAGGTGTATCTGACGGCATTAAGCAGTAACGTCTAGGCAGCACGCAGTGCTCTTTAGGCTGCGGGCGTCCGAGCAGGCCCATTGTCGAGGCTGGACGAGATTGGCCGTCTACAGAGTGATCGAATAGCTTCATCCACAGGACCTGACTAAACTCCCCTTTTCTCTCGACGGACATTCTTTCTAGGTTTGACAAACTGTCATTCATGGACGCCACCAGCCTTCAATGGCCAAGAAGAGGCGTCCACCAACGCTAGAGATGATCCACCACGGGCCCCAGTCTTCACTCGGACCCGAAATCCGCCAGGTCACGAGCGCCGGAAAACCAAATAGCCATTATCATCGAGTCCACTACTCATCTCTCCCTATACACGTCATCTCAAGTCGATCCTCACAAACGTGTGCTCGAAAGCCACGGCTGTACCTGATAGTTTACGTCCACGTTCCTCAAGGCTGGGCCGGCAGTGCAGGCTACTTCATGCAGACTGCTGTGTATACACGCCGCAGCGCATGCGGCCTAATAAGCAACCGTGCTCTCCACCTCTGTTTGATGCACCTTGATGCAGATCCTTGTCGGGTATCTTTTTATTGATATTGGACAACGACATGACTTCCACGGCAGCAGAGCTCCCCAAGCCTCGCAGCCTCACCCCCACTGCGCGTTTGGGTCATCTGCAAGGCCGCAGCTGCGACGAGATCTTCTCCAACACACCAAAGCTTTCTTTGTATCCAGATGCCGCCAAAGCAGACTCCAGGTAGTCCATGTCAAGCCGGGTCTCCACCAAACAAGATATGCGCATCGGCATCACACGTTGGTTCGCCGATGTTAGCAGGATTCAGTTCCTGCAGTTGGCGCCGGCTAATGCGACGGTCCCTACCTAATGGGGAGAAGCGAGCATCCGAGCATCCATCAAACCCGTTGCTCAAGGACTCTCGCAGGTGGTACCCCAGCCCAGCAGGCGCTGTAAACAAGGGAGGTATTGACAGATAGTGCCATCATCGATCCGGAGCCGATCCCGCAGGTATAACGACGAGTTGTATACATTGCGAAGTCCAATTGGAACACTCAATCGCACTGGACGGGTTTTGTTTTGAGCTGGGAAGATCACCGCGTGCTACGAAGTTGATATGCATGACTTAGCGACCCTGGCTACTAAGACCGGCGGGTAGCGGCTAACCCACAGCACACATACTTTACTGAGTGCAACCTCATGCCGCGCTCGCAACCTCACCTGCACGTATGCAGACAACCAACTAGGCCAATAAAGGAAAACAATTGCAGCACATCGTCTCTTCAACGGATCGTTATGTAGCATTAGCGAGAATGTCGCTTGGCGTCAAAAAGGCTGTTGACATTGTGACGAACCTGCCGCGAAGTTGGTGAGGCGCTTTCGGACCAATCAGGAGCGAGGACCAGGCGCCGAAACGGAAGTAACCACCACGGCCGGTGTCTGCGATGGCCTCGTCTCGATGTTGGCACACTCGACGGGCTCCACTGTAGCTGATCAAGCGAATCAATATTATTTTTACGCGCAAGACACGCGCGCCTCCAGAGCATTGGGAACTGCTCTGCAACATCATAGTCGCCATAGCCGCCTTTGCATTCGAGACGTCGAGATAGACCACACTCGACTGCTGCTCTGATGTGAAGCTTGGAAGAAAGGAAATTCTAGCCGCCAAATATGTCAAGAGGAGCAGCGGTGCCCAGCTAGTTCGAAGACGACCGATGATGAGTACCCGCGAATATGATTACGCTACTTTCACCACACACAGATGGATGCCTCCGATATTTCCCCTGTCCCTTGCAGCCATGCCAACATCGTTCGCTGTAGCTGCAACTCATCACACTGCAGACATGCCTCCGATATGAGGACCCCCTCCACACGAGGCCGAGTGCTCATGGGCCACAGGAAAGACTAGGATCAGAAGGCCATGCCTGTCTGCTCCCATCACACCTGCCCAAGACCAAAACATGTTGGTCGTCCTCCTGACCGATCTTGCCCTCCTTGTCCATACTAGCAGCCTGCGAGCCCATTCCTCCTCTCCACTTGGCCGGGGATATACTGGCCAGATATGGTGTGCACATCACGGACTCCCTCCGACTCGGCACCATGGACGGGTTCTCACCTCGTGTTGGCACTGCCATCGTGCATATTGACGAAAACCTCGGCCCAACAACTTGATGCTGGAGTAACCTCAGTGCCATTCTTCCACCTCTCGGGAGAGTACCACGCCATCAAGGCTGCATCCTGCGGCCAGAAGCCTCCAACACGGCAGGTAGCATCGACAAAAGATGGCGTACACAACCAGACCTCATCCAACTACCAGCTGAAGTACTGCAGCAACCTGTTACTCCATGGGAGGGCCACCCCAGTTGGACACCTCCTATAGCTCGATGAGAGACCATCCCACTGTCTAGCTCCAACTACCTGACGGATGGACATACCCACCCGTCGTCGTCGGTTCCTCCTGCATGTGACATATTCTTGTTGACGGCAGCTGCATGCCTGTGAGATCGGCCCCCATGCACCATCACCAACTGCAGGGTGCGCTTCCGGGCACCCATCACTGCCAAGTGAGTGGCCTGCAGACGCCATAAGCGAGCTTGCGGGCTTCCCAAGGTGGCGATGCCTCCAAGACTTCTCGACAGTGTGGCGTGGCCTGAAGATTGGAATAGTATCACGACCCCTCTTCTCCGTAGGGGTATGATCGACTCGTTCCTCTAGACCCAGTATGTTGGTTCCTCATTATAACATCATGGCATGCTCGACCAAGGAGTATCGGTGCTACTTCTCGTGCGTGCCATCGCCAACAGGTCGTCCAATGCCACCTGCACCCACTCTGTCGCCCGTTGGCAACTGGGGCCAAGCAGGTGTCTTCAGACTTGCCCCCAAGATCACCACACCAACTTACGAGACTGCGCACGATCGTCTCCACGGGCTGAACTGTTGGCCATCGAGCAAGCGTCCTATGGAAGGGGACAAGCAATACTCAGCCGTCATCTCGTTGCGGCGTGCAACTGGTCCAGATGCAACGTCCATCACCAACATGTCTGCTATGGCCCGACTGCGTCCGCCGTTATTAAAATAGGTACTGTGTCCATGGGTCTCTCACATCGCAAATGTGAGCAAACGGAGATCCAGTAACTGGCTAGTGCCTGCACAGGTAAGTAGCCATCTGGGCGTCCAAGTGGTACATGAGAGTACACGATGCCAGGAAAGGTGTACAAGATGCAGTGCGCTTGCTACTCACCGGCGTGACTATGTTGCAGCGTAATCACTGCAGATGATATCCACCGTTTATTATTTTAGGCATCATTGTTTGTGCCGGCCAACACCTTCTCTGCTGTCTCAGTCAGGCAGCAGACTCCAGAGCCATCAGACGTCACTCTTGGCTCCGCCAGTTGCCTAGCCCAGACTCTGGCAGTCCAGCCTTCGCCATGCTACCACAAGGAGTTCCCTGGTGATATGAGGCCGTCTGAATTGCCAAGGGCAGGAATGGCCGGCCGTACGAGACGGGAGGATCAAACCGGTTAGCTTCCTGCCGTCCCCTTGCGGCTACATCCGTGGCCACATCACCAACAGCTCAGATGACTGACTGTTGAGATAAGATCCTGCGCCTAGCTGCCGACAAGCCACGAGGGAACTGCGCCTCAGATCCAGATGCTGCCGTTGTTGACAGGCGTCAAGCCACTGTCGACTCAACCGGCCAGGAGAGGAAAGGGGGGCAGGGAGGGCAGGCAGGCGAGCTTCCAAAAAAGGAGAGATGCTCACCTCGGCTATGGAACAGAACAGACATCCGTTTGAAGGTCAAAAGTGCCGGATGAACGTCCAAAGTGGAGTCCACACCATCCAGCCCTAGCCGCGTTTCTGGGTTCGTCAGGCACAGGGAAGTCGCAACAGTCACCCGGGAAATCCTCTTGCTGCTCCCGCACTGGCCAATCACGTCGGCGCTGGGTTCCGAACATCTGGTCTTTACCCCAGATTCTACCCCAGGGTTTTTGGAACTGTCTCCTCGCGGAGCCGCAAGTGTTTCTCCACCTGTGCTTTAATCCTCTTTCGATATCAGACGTCGGCCGTGTCTCTCGATACCCTCATCGTCGACACATGTTGCTGATGGCTGTTGTGGCGTGCTTCCCGCCCCCTTTCGCCTTTCGCTCGGCATTCCGCGCGGGTCTCTGGTACGACATCCTTACCCCGCTTTCGGACCTCGGATAACGAGGGATAAGAAAGGCCCATCTTTGCGCTCTCCCTTTCGTCCAGACCCAATAGCACCCCCCACGTGTGGGCTCAGCAGCGACCAGGCAGAGAATGGCCGAAAATGCCGAGTCAGAGCGGTATGGCGGGAGACCGGCAGAGAGAGAGAGAGAGAGAGAGAAGGCTATGGAGCACATGCCAACAAAATACCAATGAATCTGGGAGAAACTAGCATGATACCGATACCGCGCAACTTGGGAAAGGGCTCAATGACGGCACCAGGGCATGATCATGATCATGATCATGATTCCATGGGAAGTAATAGCCCCGCGGTCTTTCGCCTCTTCTTTCTTGTTACCAGATTTGAAACATGCGCACGCAGGACAGGACAGGGCAGGCCAGAACAGGCCAGAACAGGCTGGTTTGGGAGCCCTGTTACGCCTAGCAATTTGCACATGCCAAGCCAGGAGCGTTCTCGGCGCAGAGGATACTCGGTATGCAGGATGGATGCGGTCTTCCAGACACTGGTTTAGTGTCATATCACAAGGTAAACAAGATGTGTGAGTGGACAACTGCCCGGGATAACCGCGATTGTATTGATTGGAACGAAGTGCGCATTGGGCAAGCAGGTTTGTGGATATATAGTTGCGCCCCCTTCAGCCTACGTCTCTTTACTAGATTCTCTCTGTTCTCGTTCTTCATCACAAGTTTAACCTACCGAGTCAGTCACCATCAACAGTCGATTTCAGACACAAAACATCCGAGCCCATATACCAGCTTTACGTCATCTCCGAACCATCTCACCTTCCGTTCTCACTATCACCAACAACTACAATCACCAACCAGCAAGATGTCTGCTCACCGCCCTGCTCCTCTGATGTCTTTCCTGCCTCTCAGCCCCGTCACGTCTGAGTCTTTCCCCAAGGCTCAGCAGCCCAGGCCTGCCGGAGTCGAGGTCCACAAGAGGCGAACCTCCTCCATGAGCAGCTCCGGCACGAGCACCATGAAGGTGCTGAAGGTCGCTCCGGTTCACTTTGGTGAGCACGCCGGCGACCACCAAGGTGACTGGGTTGCCGCCTAATGGAGGGTTTCTTCACCTTCTCGGCACCACTGAGGCACTCTTCGGGTGAAACGATCGTCCATATGAGTAGCCCACCTCAGCAACCAAACACATAAACGCCCGGCCGCGGCTCTACGCCGCCCTTGTCTTTTGGCCAGCCGAAGCCTGTTTTGTTTTCGAGACCACCACACGAATCGAAACGACCTGTCTTGCAGAACCGGAAGAACACCAAAAACAGCAGGGTGGAAATCATCCTGCCAGGAGTTATCTACTACGTGCTTGGAGGATTCGATGTCGATGCCAACGTTTCTTTGATACTTCGGTAACTGGTGTTCAAATACAGCCATGTTTTGCCAGTTCAGCGGGTTAGATTGTTTATTTCGGCGTCATTGTTGGAGTATCTCGGAGTTTTACTGAAGACGGATGTATATATATCAATGGGTGAATCAGGTCGTGTCAGCGATGTCAACAAACTAGCAAGTATCAATTTAGACGAATACCCTACCACCAAGTTCCGCGATATTTTCTGAAAACAAGTGTTGTAACACTTACCGTACACTCACTCGCTCGTGGATATCATACACACCTTTCCCTACCAGCCTTATGTAATGTGACTCACCCACTCCATTGATGGTGCCATCAATCTGCTGAGGTTTTCCGCGCTCCACCGAGCATGCATGCATGAACCCTTGCCAAGATCCGGCCAAGATCCGGCCAAGAATTAGCCAAGAGGTGCAATGTCAAAACCCATCGAAACAATTAGGCCGAGCCTAGACTCTTGGCTCTCGCGTCGAGCCTGACACAGCAGCTCGCGACGTACAAAGGTTGTCAGCTGTAACGAACGAGTCTTAGCAACCTTTATTGGGGCTACCTCGTACCACCTTGCCCCCATTCTCTCGTGCCTCTTTCGGGTAAGAAATTCTGTGCCATTCGCCCACGGAGATGTCTCGGTTATTGCGGGCTGGACTCATCATGTTTTCTATATCGACGATGGATAGGGGAGGGGGGGGGAGAGCCCTTGTTTCCTTATGTTGCATGTGATGTGAAGATGGGTCATCGGAGGTTTCCACGAAGAGAGGACCTCATGAATGTCCTAGGGCTTATGGCGAGATGCGACCCGTGGCCAGTGCAACTGCCCTCACCCCGCAGCAGCTCCCCAGATATGCCAATCATCACTGTCTGCCACCATACGCCGATGTCCCAGTGGGTACAGCTGAGCAACCACAAGAGCACTTGCGTGGAAGGAAGCAGAACAGTCTGAGGCCTTGGCCCGCGGTCCATCCCACCCCGAAATGGGAACCACTTAAGCCTGCCACGTCCTCCACCGCCGCCCGTCGAAGATCTCTCTTGGCTACTTATGCGGGTGGGCCCTGCCCTGCCCTGGGGCGTACCTGAGCAGGCTGAGGTGGCTCACGCCGCCAAGTCTCTCTCGAGGCGCTAGCAGCATGCGCATCAAACGGAGCTGGTGTGAGGGCGATCGAAATAAGGGGGCGCGGGGATTGTTCGCGTCTCACCGAAGTGACACTATGGGACTTTATTGGGGGCGTTGGGTCTTTCTTTGTTGCTGGCTCCAGATGGATAAGTTTGTATACCACGGGAAGGACGGGGGAATACGTTAAAGCATACACATTAGCTAGATTATGAGTATCTCTGAGGCTGATCGGCAGCAAGTCTGCTCAGATATGGCTTCTATCTTAGGTTGTTTTATAGCTATGTCTTCGGTGGCTCACCCTTAGATAAGTAGAACAACCGCACAATGCCGTAGAAGTACACGAAACTGGTAACGCGACTACCAGTAGAAGCCTATTGCTTGTGGTCTGGGAAATCGATTGAGCCGAGTGCAAGCGATGGTCTTCATGAACTCGCTAGCCTGTATGATCTCAACGAACAGGCCACAGCGTTTGGCCCTCTCCTACCGTAAGAGTCATCTGTTTAGTTTTGACCGTGTTGCTAAACACTATGGCCGCTTTCCCAGGGGACACATACCACCGCGGTAGTTTCTAGACATGTTATGAATGGTCGCCTACAGAGCCGATCCCACCAAAGGAGAGACGCCAAATCCTGGCGTCGTAACCTGAGTCGCCTCCCCCCCCCCTCTCCCCCAAAGTATTTCCACTCCCGCCCGGCTCACCTGAACCCGTACTTCGCCCCGGCGCTCTTCTGCGTCGACCGGTTCTTGGCAAAGTTGTCCTCGAGCGCGTCCCGCTGGCTCTGCACCTGGCTCACGAGCTGCTGCAGGCTGTGCTTGCCGGGCTTGATGGCCCGCACCGGGTTGTGCTTCTGCGAGTCGAGCGCGCCCGACGTGCGCAGCTCCTCGTTGTGCCGGTACTCCTGGTCCAGGTTGAAGTTGATGACCGACCGGGCCGTGTCGCCCGTCGACGGGCCCCCGCGCCCGAAGAGCTCCCGCCGCGCCGCCGCCGACAGGTTGAGGTCGTCGGCTATGGAGTCGAGCGAGTTGGGGTCGGCTGACGAGCCGGTCGGCGCCTGTGGCTGCGCGTAGCCTGTGTTGTGTTGCTGCTGGTGCTGGTGGGTATCGTATGATGCGTATCCGTCTGTGAAGGCGATGTCGTTGTCGTAGCTGTTGAACTCGGGCTCGTATGAGACGCTCTCTTCTGGTGCGGCCTCGACCGCGGACGGTGTGTCGTCCGTCATAGAAAAGAGCGAGACCTTCTTCCTCTTGGGTGGCGCTGCTGCTTGTGGTGTTTCCTTTTGTGCAGATGTGGCAGTCGGTGTAGGTGGACCTGATGCTGCTGCTCCCTGAGTGCCAACAGCCTTCGGAGGAGCATTCGTAACTGCCTTGACACCACCGTTCTTCTTCCCTGGTCTCCTCGCGACTGACAGCGGCCTGAACATCAAAGGATTTCCCACTAGTTTCACCTCGTCCGCCGGCTTCTGTCCCTCCGGTATAGACGGTTGCGCCGATGCCTTGGGTGCCGGCAGCTCACCGGTCGAGTTGTTCCCGTCTCCGGCGGCACGATCATCGCCTTCATCCCTGCTGAAAGCGGCCTCGGAGCTCGTCTTCAAGTTCACCCCGACCCTCGGCGGCGCGGCCTTGCCAGTGCCGCTTCCACCCGGCGGTCTCGATATCGTCGTTGCCTTGGGCGCGGGTAGAAAGGAGCTGAAGCCACCGAATCTACCGCCGCCACCGCCGGCGCTGGCGCCAATCTTCCGTCGCTTCGCTGGGTTGTCATCGGCAGGTAATGTGTCGTTCGCAGCGGAGGCAGCTGAGGGCAGGTTGACGAGGATCTTGGCTGGGTTCGTCTTGTCGACCAGCTTCTGGAAGGGCTGTTGTTTGGCAGCGGATTGCGACGCTGCAGGTTTCGAGGGCGGTGCCGAAACGCTGGGGAAGTCGCCGTCGGATTCGGAGTCTGAGTAGTCGACGAGGCCCATCTTTTTTATCTTGTTCGTATGATCTGGTCGGCGTGTGGTGGTTTCGACGTTTGTGATGGGCAAGTTTGGAGAAGGAAGGTCGAAGTACACAAGAGCCCTGAACCGTTCATTATCTTATCTATGAGCAGCGCTGCTTGGCAAGCCAACCGTCAGTTTCGCCACACTACATGACTACCACACACTACCTGACTACCACACACTATTTGACTAACATGTAAACTTCATGTCCTTTTTCGCTTTGTATACATATCACACGACACCATCCATACTACTGTATGGGTCATCTTCAAGTCAACAGTAGTCCATTGTCCACTGTTCACCAGTAATCAATTTGAGGCTTCGTAAGAGCCACCCGCTCCCTCTATGACTGCATATGTCTGCCCACCTAGGCCTACCTCCCATCACAAATAGGCTGGCAATTCTCCTCATCATCGCCTATGCTGGCGCTATCAATCTATCTGCGCCTCGCCTGCCTATAGCTGCCTCGTAGGCAGAATGGGGGGGAAACCAAAAGCCACCCTGAATGCATGCCTCCCCCCATGCCTCCCATGTTGGTACAATTAATATTTCATTTTTTTGCTGTGTCTTTTGTTTTCGCTTCGCATTCCCCCCTCCCCTGAATGCGACCGTTGTCTAGTTGGGATCCTTACGGCTGGCTGTCTATTATGTGCAGCTCTCGGCAGCTCTCTCGAACCGTCAAATGAAATTCTTTTGGCGCATGAATCTTTCTGCGCGTAGGAAAGAAAATGCCCCTACCGCCCCCTACCCCTGGAAATCAAGTCGTAAAATGCACATTATTCAATCCGCTTCCATACCCTTCAATCAACTAATCGTTCGTAGGAGACGTAGGCGAGCTGGACACACAAGTTAGAACCACGCTCGCTTCCAGAGAGAGATATAACATGACCTATTACTTACTATTGATCCTGACCGCCAACATTTCGTCCAGGAGTTCGGGGAGAGAACTGCGGCGAAGTTGGCGAGTAGCTCGGGCTGGTCGGAGACAGATTGTTTCCGGGCGAGCGTTGGTAGGTCGGACTCGTGGGAGAGTACGCGTCCGGTGAGGTAGGAGACCACGTCGGAGACGCAGGTGAGTACTGCGGAGATGTCGCATGCAGGTTTGGCGACGTAGGGCTGTAGTTCGGACTCGCGGGCGAGTACGAAGGCGACGTCGGCGAAGCGCCGAATTGGCCAGCCGGAGAGGTTGGCGAGTACTTGGCCGCCGACGGGGATGTCGGAGAATAGCTGGGTGAGGTCGGGCTGTAGTTGGGACTCGCAGGGCTCGTGGGCCGGAGCATGGGTGATGTGGGCGAGAATGTCGGTGAGGATGGACTGAACGAGGGCGACGAGACACCGTAACGGCCACCTCCATCGATCATGGGTGACGTGGGAGAGTATGCACCCATTGGCGAGGTTGGGGAGTAGCCGCCGCCGAAACTGCCGAATGGAGATGTAGGCGACGTCGCCGCGAAGGGACTGGTCGGTCGCGGACTGGCAGCGGAGAAAGCGCTGCCCATGCCGCCAAAGCCACCACCATACTCCGTAGCAAAACCAGCAGGAGTCTCGGAGCCTTGGCCGACGATGGGCGAGAAGTTACCCTGCGCCGGGGACATTATCCCCATGAAGCCACCCGTATCGGCCATGGGGGATCCCGTGTCATAGGGCGTCGCCGCACCTTCCATAGGGCTACCCTTGACAGTCATGCCTGGCATGAGACCCATACGCGAGTTGTCCGAAATGACCGTCTCAAGCATCTTCGGGTCAAGCTGCACTTCGAAGTGCCCTGTACCCATGGGAGCCAACTGACCGAGCATGACGTTCTCAGAAATACCACGGCAGTCATCCAGCTCACCAGTAGCTGCAGCCTCCAGAAGAATCTCGACTGTCTCCTCGAATGAACAACGCATGAGAGCACCTGTGTCGGCACGATTGATTCCGTGACGGGTGACTGCAGCAATGCTGCCACGGTACGTCATGACGTCGACCAGAAGAGCAAGATGACGATGGTTGACGTACGAACCATCGAAGGCCAACACGTTTGTAAGCTCGGAAAGAAGGGCAGATCGTGCAGCCTCGATACCAAACACATCGATGATTTGATGCAACTGATTAGTGGTGGTTCGCTTCGTATCAATACCGTCGACAGCAAGGACTTGGCGGAGTGCTGTACCGGTGGTATCCAAGTAAGATTCCTCACAGTCAGCATCGCCCTGCTTAGACTTGAGCGCACCGTCGGGCATCTCAACAAGACGAGCGTGACTTGTGATGAACGCTCGCTCAATACCAGGCACACCCCGAATGGTCAGCTTGTCCAGCAGATGAGTCTCGAGACGCTTGAGCATCACATCCTCCTCCATATCGTCATCTGCATCGTCATCCTTTTCACGAATGGAACGGACACGAATGACCTGTTCATCGGCATTGTTGTCACTGAAGACAACAACCAGGTCATCGGCATACTCCTCCTTGAGCCTCTGAGAGACGTCTTCGACCCGCAGTTCCTTGTCGAGCATCATCTGTCGGTCCAGGGTGATACGAAGCACCCAGCGAGTCTGACGGTCGAGGTCTTCGTTTCCTTCCGGAACGAGATAATGTGCCTCAATCATGTCCTCGTCTTCTTCGATGAGAGTCGTGGTGATTTCAGGGTCGTAGAAAATCTCAGTCATTGCAGTAACTGACCGCAGGTTTGTGTGCTCGACAAGACTTCGGAGTGTCTTGGCTGCCTCCATCGAATGATCGCCGGATTGCAGGAAGACCTGCATAGACGGTGTCTTGATGTCACTAGCAACGTTGAGAATCTCCTTGAGTCGAGGCACACCAAGCGTGACGTTCTTGGAGGCGACACCAGTGAAATGGAACGTGTTGAGCGTCATCTGTGTGGCAGGCTCACCAATGGACTGAGCTGCAAGCACACCCACCATCTCGCCAGGGTTGACCATAGATCTTGACCAACGACTCTCCAGCTCGCCAAGAATGTGCTCGAAGGCGAGGCGGGGAATGCGGAGCGAGACTGCCAGACGCTTGTAGGCCAATCGGGAACGCAAGTGAGCCTTGAACAGAATGGTAGAGCTCTCGTCAGCCTCCTTGGAGATGGGGTCGTCACCACGAACAACCACCATTCGCTTCATGAGCGCTTCAACGGCAGGGATCACGTCCGAGGGCTTCAAGTCGCTGCGCTTCGTGGGATCAACATGGAAGAAAGACAGAGTGCTGTCGATCAACCGGATGATGTTCAGCGGCAGTTGCATCATAGTCTCGTCCTTGCCCCGTTGAAGCATGATCCTACGAACGGAATGGCGAGCAGTGTAGAGGTTGTCATACTCCACGTCAAGCAATTGTTGCTCTTCCATGTTGCTGGCCAGTAGCTTGCCGTACTCGAGAGCGGTGGACAAGGTCGAAGTGTCCTCGACAAGGTCAAGCTTGTACCGCTTCTCGAACTGCTCGTTGGAGATGGTGAGGAAGTCCACCTTCTGTTTCTCGATGTGCATGCCATCGAGGCCATCCTCACCGTAGATGAATTGGATAATATCGTTCAACGAGTTCCGGACGGTGCCATCGTACTTCGCGGTGACATCCTCGAGCGCCTTGACCAGTCGGCGCTGGATGTAACCGGTTTCGGCAGTCTTGACTGCGGTATCGATCAAACCTTCTCGACCAGCCATGGCGTGGAAGAAGAATTCAGTGGGTGTCAGACCACGGAGGTAAGAGTTCTCGACGAATCCACGGGCCTCTGGTGAGTAATCATCCTTGGTAAAGTGAGGCAGTGTTCGGTACTTGAAGCCGAAAGGAATGCGCTTTCCCTCAACAACTTGTTGACCCACAAGGGCGGTCATCTGCGAGATGTTGATGGACGAACCCTTGGAACCGGACCGAGACATGGTGACAGCGTTGTTCAAATCCTTCAAACTCTTCTCCGTCGTGGTACCAGCCTTGTCACGAGCAGCGTTCAACTCTTTGGACACCTTGCTCTCAAATGTCTCTCGAATACTCATACCGGGAAGAGGCTCCAGCTTGTTTTCGGTAGCCTCCTTCACAATCTCAGCAACGATCTTCTTCTGACCGTCAATGTCCTCTTGAATCTTCATGATAGTATCCTTGTCAGGGATCGTATCACCAATACCGATGCTGTGACCGTTGTGAAGAAGCCAATAACCGACAAGACGCTGACAGGCGTTGAGGAAGCCCATTGCCGCATGGGGACCAAGCTCATTGTAAGTGATGTGGATAATACCACCAGCCGCGGCTCCAACAATCTTCTTGGTGAGCAAACCGTAGACAAGATCACCATTGTGAATCCTGATGCCACCGTCATCAAGAGGGAAGTCACTACTACCCTGCTGCAGACTGACTTCTCTCGGGATGATCATGCTGAGGAGCTGCTTGCCGGTCCAAAGCGGCACTGGCTTAAGAATGGCTGGGATAGGAATAACACCGTCCCAATCTTCAACCCAGAGCATGATGTTCATGACCTGATCCTTTGTGACGTACACATCACGACGGCAGAGCTTGTAGGCACCAGCAAGAGAGTCCTGAACGATACCCATCAAGGGGGAATTTCGCTGTGGGGAGACAATGTTCAGGGGCACCAAACAAAGGTTCTGCACTTCAGCACGAGTTTCCTCGGTCTGAGGGACGTGAAGGTTCATCTCATCACCGTCGAAATCAGCGTTGTAAGGAGAGGTGACGGACAGGTTTAGCCGGAAGGTAGAGTAAGGCATGACTCTGACTCTGTGACCCATCATAGATTCCTTGTGCAATGAGGGCTGACGGTTGAAAATGATGAAGTCACCATCGATGAGGTGACGCTCGACTTTCCATCCGTACTCCAAGTTGATCTGACTGGCGCGCTTGTGGTGGCGAAGGTCGATTCGAGTACCATCCGACCGAATGACATACTTGGCTCCAGGGTGCTCGTTGGGTCCATTCTCAACAAGCCTGTGTAGCCGGTGAATGTTGTAAGGAGTGACGGTCTCCGGGTATGTCAAGGTTCTTGCAATGCTTCGTGGTACACCAACTTCGTCGAGAGAGATGTTTGCATCACCTGTGATGACGGTACGCGCAGAGAAATCCACACGCTTTCCCATCAAGTTACCTCGAAGACGACCCTCCTTGCCCTTAAGACGAGCACGGATGGCCTTGACAGGTCGACCACTCTTCTGCAAAGCACGCGGCGTACCGGCAATGTCGTTGTCCATGTAGGTGGCAACGTGGTACTGCAACAGCTGCTCGAAATCGTTCAGAATGTGTGACGGGGAGCCCTCGTTCAGTGCCTGTTTAACGTTGCCGTTCGCACGGATGATATCGCCCAGCTTGTACGTCAAATCATCCTCATTGCGAAGCCCTTGACCGGTGCCATCCATGCTGATGGATGGTCGAACTGGTGGAGGTGGAACGGGAAGCACAGTGACGATCAGCCACTCCGGACGTGCATAGTCTTTGTTCAGTCCCATGTCCTCAAGGTCAGCATCGGTGATTCTTCGGAAGATATCATGCACCAGCTTTGACGGCAGGTTCTTTCTCTCAGTAATCTTCGGGCCGCCGTCCTCGTTGTCGTGCAGATACACCTGTTCTAACTGCAACGCCTTCTGGCGGACCTGGGGCTGAGCGTTGCCACATCCGCCATGGTTCGGTGGCGGGGGCTTGTTCTTGTTCTCTGGGTCGAACTCTTCGTTTTCTTTCTTGGAGGATTCATTCTCGCAACGCTTCTTCTTCTTGCACACCTCCCAGACCCTGGCAAAACGAGCTTTCGGGTCTCGCGTCCCGACAGCAGCCGCAAACTCGGGGTCATTCTAGAGTAGAAAGAATGAGCGTTAGCACAAATCAAGGCATCAGTAGCACTGAGGCTAGACCAACCCTGTCAGCCAGCACCTTGCTGCAACTATGGCAGACTATCTCAAGGATCTTCTTGGTCTTCTTTATGAAACCAGGGTGGAAGACAGGCGTTGCCAGCTCGATATGACCGAAGTGGCCAGGACACTCGGACATGTTCTCGGTACACGTCTTGCACTTGAACTGTCTGTCCACGGAGCCCAGTCGAGGGTCGTTGAGGCCTTCCATACGTGGCTTGGTTCGAGTCTCGTCCATGGTCTCAGGGTACTGAATGTGCGCCACACTCATATTCTTGATCTCCTCAGGCGACAGGATACCGAACTGGATCTCCTGGATCGTCTTGAGGGGCGCACTAGAGTGCGGAAAGTATAGGTTCGCCATCTTGAGGAACGGCTCGGGTAATCGTATCGGGCTCGATGGTAAGGGGTCGTCGTGACGCAAAGGTGATGTCGTGGTCGAAGTGGCGTGTCAGCTGTGGTTGACGCTGCCCTCTGCGCAAAAGAGACAAACGACCGTAATCGAATTCAATGCGACAATAAATGCTTGTGAGAGACTTTTGCCGGTCGAAGATTTCGACGCGGTTGATATTTCGATGGATGGAAAGTGGTTGTCCTCCGCGCTGTCAAACCAGGCCGCCCAAGGCCCCGAAGGAGCGACTCGTCTAGCGTGTCCCCTCACTCGTCGTCGCGACCGCTAAAAACCCCGGGAAAACAATCGTAACAGTCGTCGTAGTCGAAATCGGTGTCGGAAAGGGCCGCGGAATCGTGATGCGCGGGTTCCGACGCGTGTTGAAAGAGGTGGTAGTGAGGTTGATTGAGTGACGGGTTGAGGCGACCTTGGAAAATCCAGAGAGGAGTGATCAAGCTGGCGACCGGTGGTCCGTGCTCACCAGCCTGACTGCAGGCAGTAAGAGTGGGTCTCTTCCAGTGACTTCTCTGATACTTGTGAGCCGCAGGGGTCTGGCCCCTAATCCACTGAACCAGAGCCCGTCTGGGAAAGTAACGGCAATGTCCCGGCAGGTATGTCACCCATTTTGCCGCGCTTTGTTGATTTATTAATCAAGTATTCTACTGATAACCAGCAGGACAATCATGACGGCTTGGAGTTACACAATGGCCTTGTACGGTCGGTCGTCTGGGTCACTGCTCATCAGGGACAAGCACCGGGGCACACACAGTAGCATGCTTCTTCTTAGAGATACTGGGCAAATGTTATAGCACCCCTAAGCCTTGCAACCGAGGAGGACCAGGTTTGGGTAATCTGCCTTTCCCCCTGTATTTACAGCAATTCCCTTAGAGACAACACAGAAAGTGCAGAGGCGACCAGCTCAGTCAGGCATAAGGGATATATCAATTCTTCTTTATCGCTTTGTTTCCCTAAGCCTCAACCCCTGCACTGGTCTATTTCTTCCTCGTCCTCCCTCTTGCGGCTGTCTTCTTATTGGGCTTCTCTTCCGCCCCTGTTATCTCTCCATCGGCATCCCCTCCATCTCCAGGGCTCCTCCTTCTCATCGTCCCCGTCGACACAGCAACAAACTCCTCCTCGCTATCCGAGTCTCCCAGATTAAACAGAATAGGCATTTGAAACCCGCCTGGGTGTTCTCCCACGCCGCCCAGCCCCAGCGTTTTCACGTCTACCACCTCATCCTCCTGGTCCAGCCGCCTCTTCTTTATCTCCTCCTGCGGGTGGATATCAAACTCGTCCTCGCGCTCCATGTACTCAACATTTTCCTCCACTTCGACAAAGTCCGGCGCCAGTGCCGACCACCGCTGCGGACTCGTCACGGACCAGATATTGATTCGGCCCGTCTCCAGTCCACATGCTGCTAGGAGGGCCCTAGAGGGGTGCCACTCTATGACGCCCTGCTCTTCCTTGGGCCCCTCTAGCATGCGCACCAGACTACCGTGCCCGCGCTCCCAAATGTACAGCTCGTGGTTGTTGTACGTCGACGCGACGACGTACTCGCCCGTCGAGCTGAATGTGACGTGGTTCCAGGAGCATCTGTTGACAACGTCTTCGAACTTGTGCTCGATGGGCAGCTGTATCGTGTCCGGGTCGACGTCTTCTGCGGAAAGGTCGGGTAGGTGAAACGTCTTGATGATTTTGTCCTGGCCATTGACGAGGAGCTCCTTCCCTGACCGGGTAAGCTTGAGAGTTGTTACTACACCGCTGCAAACTTTAGGATGTGTGTATATTATCTCGTGCGTGTGGGCATCGATGATGTTCAGGTTGCCCTTGTTCGTGCCCGCGAGGATGTGATCGCCCGTATTCGTGTAGATTGTGGCCGTGGTCATATGCCTGGCGTCGTCCTTCTTCTGCTTTGCTCTCTTTTCTGCATCGCCTTCGAAACTAACGCGCTTCGGTGCGGTTGGTAGTGGGTACTTCTGCGCGATAGGTTCGGTGATGTCGACGAGGAGGGGTTGCTCTTCGTAGAGGGACACGACGAATTGGTTGCTGTGCAATTGACGTTAGCTACCTGCCAGGGCGTCACAGAAGCCAGATAATCTTACTGATTCCAGGGATGGATCTCCGCGATGTAGACCGGCGCCTTAAATCGGACTTGACGACATGGCTTTCCATCCTGCAAGTCCCACAGAATCGCCTTCCAGCCCTGGCACGCCGTCAACAGGTACCTCCCGCAACGAGACCAGCTCAGCGAGGATATGCTCTTGGAATGCCCTCTGAGCTTGCGAGCGACTCCCATAGTGTCGAGATCCCATATGACAACGGTGCCGTCCACGCGACCTGAGGCGAGGTAGTCGCCTTTGCGGTTGAAGCGCAGGCATGTCGCGTGGCCGGATCTGATGGTGTTGGTGATGTTTTCAGGATAGTCTTGAAGGAGATAGTCGTCCGAGAGTAGTAGGTTCATCTCGACAGAGAATGTGCCCTCTAGAGGGGCTTGGTTCGTATAAAGAAAGCGTTGTCGGCGGTCCTTCACATGCAAGTGAAACGTTCACGCCGCAAGAAAGCCATTCAAAGCACCAGCCAGTTGGGATTGATCTGCAAGGCTGAAAAGCTTAGGCGGGTCGGCAGGCTGAGAGTGACGCTATTGTCACATTGTCACAGGAGCCGGCAGGGGCGGGCAGGCACTGCAGGGTCTCTTGATCCACTGAAGCATGGGGTAGTACGGACCGGTACAGGGGGACCGGTCACATTCCGTCCATTCGCTCCGTTTTGGCTCCCTGACAATACGGAACTTTTTTTCAGACCCTCCCCAAGTCAAAGAGGATCACAAGAGCGCTCATGCTTATTCGATGGATTGGAAGGCCCTTCTGCTCCTTGCCAAGTTATAGAATACTACCAACCAGTATTCACACGTCTCTACCCGTTCTCCGTCAGCATGGCAAATTCAAAGTGCGCCGAATCTCCTCCCAGCCCGGACGAGACTCATCTGACTCACCTGCTCGTAGGTGGGAATATGTGAAGCATTTTGAACAGCCGGACCACCTTCTCCCAAACACATGGGTTGTGGTACGGATAGATGGCCGCGGATTTACCAAGTAAGCCAAGCTGCCACATGAAGGGATTGAAGGCCGTTGCGGCTAAGTCATGCTGTGTTAGGTTTGCGAACAAATACTCGTTCGAGAAGCCCAATGACAGGAGGGCATTGGATCTTATGAATGAGGCCGCCAAAGCAGTCGTAACAGAGATGCCGGAGCTTATAATTGCATACGGTATCAGTGATGAATACAGCTTCGTGTTCCACAAGACGTGCAAGCTGTTTGAGAGGCGGGAAAGGTCAGTTACCCCGGGCCTGATGAGCCTGGTCGTGAGTGCAGTTCGCTGATAACATGTAGCAAACTTGTGACCACCATCGTCTCAACCTTCACCTCGTATTACATATACCTCTGGGATAAATACTTCCCTGACAAGCCTCTCTCGCCGCCCCTGCCCAGCTTCGACGGCAGGGCAGCGTGCTATCCCTCCGTCTCAAACCTGCGTGATTACATGAGCTGGCGACAAGCCGACTGCCACATCAACAACCTCTACAACACTACCTTCTGGGCTCTTATCCAGCAAGGTGGCATGGACAATCAGGAGGCAGAGAAAGCTCTTGCCGGTTCAGTCTCAGCGGATAAGAACGAATTGTTGTTTACAAGGTTCGGTATCAATTACAATAACGAGCCGGAGATATACAAGAAGGGGAGCGTCATCTTCAGGGACTACGAGCTGGTTGACCCGCGGAGTCACAACGTGACGGAGGAGGCCGACAACATTGCTGAGCCGGTGGAGCAGTCCAAGAGCCAGGCGGATAAGGAGAAGAAAAGGAGGACTAAGGCAAGGGTTGTGATTGAGCACTTGGATGTCATCAAAGATGACTTTTGGGATAAGCGCCCCTGGATTCTGTCGAATAAGCCTGGGAAGGTACCCAAGGATTCATGAGATATAACCTTACCGGACCTGCCTTGGCTGGCGGCCGAAGCTGATGACCAGAAGAGGGTGCAGCATCGAACAGGTTAAACCTCCTCCTGGGATATTCTTCGGAAGTCCTATATTGTCGACAGTATCAGACGGAAGAGCTTTTTGGAAGACATCTCGTCGCTGGGTTATGCGATGTTTCCAAACGGAGATGCGAAATAGTTTATAAAAGGTCACGAGAAAAAGACGAAATGGAAGGGTAATGATGATGCGGATGTGTCACTAGATCCAGCTTCCCTTTGACATACCTACTTAGGTAGGTATATCATCGATGAAGTTGGTGGTCCAGAAGTTCAGGTATCTGGATCCTCGCCATGTCGAGCCGGCGGGCCAGCCGAGGCGGATGTTGGGATGGCCGTGTTGGTCCATGTCATACAACCCCAGGATATAAGAGATAGAAGCCGGTGGTCGACAGTAGAATCAAACATCGATCGGGTTAGGCAATCAGCAGGTGCCGGAGGTATCATTGACCAAGGGCCCTCACTTTGGCCCCATTTTAGGCCTACAATCATATACTACCTTCTGGTACATATTACTCAGCTGCTCGCGATTTCCTGTTTCCGTGAGTGGGTTGTGAACAGCGACATCCCGAGATCAAATCCCATTGTCACTGATCGAATTCAAGGTTCTAGAGGGTCTATGTCTAACACGTGGGGCAATTGCAGATTGATTACATCGGACCCCTCAAAGTGCTGGTGCAGTGGAACTGTAAGTGTGGGACCGACCCTCGGCCCGTTGTTGGACTTATCTAACTGCCAACACCTTCGCAGCCTCTCCTTCTTTGACCTACATCCACTGCGTCTTTGCTCATCTAGACCTTCCCCTATTGATACCCATCGACTCACTGAGATCCTACCGCACCTAATCCCACCTGCGATTTCTGCCGGCAGCCTAAATCCTCAGAACCACCTCTTCTCCTTCGGAAACTGCTACCCCGCCAACCGACCGACCCTCCTTCAATCGCGACGTCACGACACACAGCCTGACACTACATCGCATCTTCAGAACCTCCTTGACCGGCGACACAACACCACACAAAATGTCTGACAACGCCGAGGGCACTAGCCCCAACGATGCCCAGATCACCTTCAAGGTGAAGGCCTCGGGTGAGAAGAACCACCAGATCACCATGGCCGAGTCTGCCACCGTTCAGGAGCTCAAGACCAAGCTTGCCACCGAGGAGTTCGAGAACATTCCCGTCGAGCGACAGCGCCTGATCTACTCTGGAAGAGTCATGAAGAACGAGGACACTCTGGCTTCTTACAAGGTCAAGCCCGGCAACACCATCCACCTTGTCAAGAGTGCCGCCAGCAACCCCACCCCCGCGCCCAGCGCCTCGTCCTCACAACCCGTGCCTCAAGCTATCCCCAGCAACATGGCGGCGGGTACCTCTGCTGGCAACCTGCTGGCGGGACTTACGGGAGCTCGCTTTGCCGGCCATGCCAACCTTCCCAGTGCTAACATGTTTGGTGCAGACGGAGGCGTGAGTGCTCTCCCTTGCATCTATCTTCTTTTGCGTTCTCTCCGGACTTTGCTGACATGGATTTCTTTTGTAGATGGGCGCGCCCCCTAGCGAGGAGCAGATGGCAGACATGCTCTCCAACCCCAACATTGCACAGGCCATGAACGAGGCCCTGAATAACCCTCAGATGGTCGACCTCATGATCCAGGCGAACCCCATGCTGCGCAACAACCCCCAAGCCCGCGAAATCATCCAGTCACCTTTCTTCCGCTCCATGCTTACGAACCCGGATACTTTGAGAGCAGTGGCCCAGATGCGGCGATCCATGGGTGGAGGTGCCGGCGGAGAGGCCTTCCCTGCTCCAGGCGCAACGGATACCACCCCCGCTGGTGCCGCGGCCGCTGGAGCCGAGGGAGGACTGAACCCACAACAGATGCCGTTCCCCATGTTTGGAGGTATGTTTGGCCCTGGAGGTGCCGGAGCTGGAGCCGGAGCAGGTTTTGGCGCAGGAGCCGGGGCTGGAGGTGCAGGTGCAGGTGCAGGTGCCAACCCTTTCATGGCGCTCATGAACCCCTTCGGCGCACCGCCAACAGCCCCCCAGACTGGCGCCGCGCCAACAGCACCGGGTGACAGCGCCGCGCAACCCCCTGCAGGTACCACCACCCCAGCCGGTCAGGCCGGCAGCAACCCGACGTCTCCACCTCCCAACCCCTTCGGCGGACTCTTCGGTGCGCCACAGGGAGCCCCGGCGGCGAACCCCTTCGGAATGACCCCGGAGATGATGCAGAACTTCATGCAGATGATGGGAGGAGGAGGAGGAGGAGGTATGCCCGGCGAGGCAGCAGCGCCCACCGACACCCGGCCGCCCGAGGAGCGGTACGCTGACCAGCTTAGCCAGCTGAACGAGATGGGCTTCTTCGACTTCGACCAGAACGTGTCGGCTCTTCGGCGCAGTGGTGGTAATGTGCAAGGTGCTGTGAACTTCCTTCTGGGTGGTTGAAGGCAGATATGGGAAGCCTTATCTCGTCGACGTATTGCTACGAGAAGCAGCGGAAAAGGGGATTGCCGTCTATAGCCCAAAGAGAAGGGCTTTAGGACGGTGATCTCAGTGCGTTTTTTCCTTAAAGCGGATCCTCATACTAGTGGTTGGTAGGCTCACACAACACAGGTTGGGATTCGTCTACAATGTACAGAATATTCATCATGATGCATGATCCGTGGCGAGCGGCTGGGCGGATGGGTCGCTGCTGGACATTACATTCGGGAGGCGGTCTTGCCAGCACAGGTAGTCTATGAATTGAATTCCGAAGAATATACACAGCTATGATTGGCCCTCAGTGACTGTTCTCGATATATACGCGATGACTACTTGCATAATAAAGAGATGTGTCTTTACCTACGGCACCCAGATGAGCATATGTAACTCCAAATCAGGATGCGACCAGCCTCAAGGGCAGAAAACATGGTCGAGATACATCTATACTCAGTACATACTAATCGGCAGCTTGAAGGTCCTGATTCCTTATCTTTCCCGCATATTCTTGTTCTTATAATACGCAAGACCTATTCATGATCCTCACTGTGGACGGTCTGATTGATGGGGGTCTCAACGCAAAACATTCCGTCAGAACTATTGGCACAGACCCCAGCTTTCCGGTCTTAACGTTGCAGCTCATACTGAAACCGTCGTGACCATCGATTACACAGGCCTTACTCCTAGCAACGGTTTGATATCGTAGTCAAGCCAAAAAGGATAGGGGGATTAGGTGCCGAAATGCTCGAGTATGAATGATAGAGGTACTAGATCTGTCTCCCTTGTCATGTTCAAGGGCACATCGACATGATGGTTCAAGGCATATTCTACGCCAGGTTCTTCCCTCAGGAAGGTGAGTGAGCGCTAGTTGACACCAACCCCATCCGTCTCACGAAGTCTATACCACTCCACACACATACTGAACAGTCTCACAGGCACAAAGATCGTCGCCCAGTCGCCACCAGGGTGCATCGTGCCGGAGGGGCCTGGCCCCCTAAAGAAGCCCTGCCTCTTCGACTTTGATGTCCTGCAGGAGTACATCATCCCGCGCAAGGCCTTCTTCAACCGCTTCCTGTCGGTGAACGACCCCGAGGGCAAGTACACCATCCTCGGCCTGCCCGTGGCCATCGCCAACCCGAAGTACCAGCGCAACGAGTTCATCTTCAACTTCGGCCTCGTCGTGGAGAGCGATGTCGACCAGATACCTTACGAGCGGGTCGTGAGGAGGCTGGCCGTGACGTTCGCCGAGATGGAGAAGCAGAACGAGTATCTGAGCCGCGACCAGAGCGGCAGCGGTGACGAGGGCAGGAGGCCCATTGCGAGTTTGCTGGAGATTATCAAGGAGGATTTGAATAATTATGGGGAGTGCATGATCCCAGTGGGTGAGTTTCTTCCCTTCCTCCCTTGACCGCAGGATTCCCCTCACTTCCTTACATGCGATATGGCAGAGAAACCTGACATTCCCACACAGACGACGCAAACACCATCAACATGAAACTCTTCCCGCACCACCGCACGCCACCCGAGGTAAGAGGGTGGCACGTGCCCGTCTCCAAGATGAAGTTCAGCGAGGTGGTCGACCCGACCTGGGACCTGACCCTGCAGAAGGTCATCGCGCACATCGACGGCGTGAGCGACGTGCGGCGCATCGCCTTCAACGCCGACGTCTCCCTCGAGCTCACCAAGCTCGCCCTGCGCCACCTCCTCTACTACGACACGGTGCTGCTCCTCGACATGTTCTTCTTCGGCTCGTGCTACGCCCCGCGCCCCGGCGTCCACGACTTCGTCGCCAACGTCAGCGCCAACGACGGCTACTACACCACCGTCGACTCGGGCGGCGCCAAGGAGGGCTCCGGCGCCGACGGCGCGGCCGCCGCGCACGGGGCGGCCGGTGCCGGCGGCGGAGGGTCGGGCGGCGGCGGCATCGTCGACGAGTGCGCCAGTTACGTCTGCATCATGTCCTCGGGCCAGCGCGTGTCCAACTACCAGCTCATCAAGCTCATGACGACCTTCTGCGTCGGCCGCACCGTGGGCGAGTGGCTCCGCCTGCACATGGACGCCGGCTTCGACGTGCTGCGCTATATCGATATCCGCCGGCTGGTGCAGTTCGGGGTCATCAAGGGCTTGCTGTACCGCGTCCATAAGTACGTGGTCTCCAAACAGTATATCGCGTCGTTGGCGACAGGGCACAGCCGGCCATCGGTAGGGAAGGAAGGCAGGGCCGCGGGAGATCCGTTACAGAAGTACATGGACGGGTGTCATAACTTTGACCAGATCATTACGGAGCAGAACTTGACGGATGGGGAGATCATGGAACGGTTGAAGAAATTCCCCGGTGGCTTGACAGGAGATTTGACAGTACTATACCGTTGAGCGTCAGTGGTAGAAGTAGCCAGAGTGTGGTATGAGTGGGTATCTTGGACTGTGATGCCTATGTAGTCTACAGTTTAAATTTATCGTACATGGTAACGAACCCTCGCGAGGAACATGTGCACCGTGTTAGGTCGAGCCGTGCAACCGCCTGGCTAGGTAGCTTCTCCCGTTACTATGAACACCTGCCCACACAATTCTCGGTCAACATCTATAGAGGAAACTTGAGTTACCACTTCTGTTCATCAGGTGACGCGTGGCGCGAACTCCCAGACTTGTTGGTTGGCTTCTCGTTTGCCCCCGCCTCCTCACCTTCTCCACTCTGCTTCCGCCCCAGAGCACTACGACGTAGGTTCTGATCCGACATCTCGAGCTGTTTTCTCGAAGTTGGCATAACGATATCAGGCATCTCCGTCATCTCCTCTGAAACTTCGTCTCCGTACTCGTTCCCATTCTGCCGTGCCTTCATTACTTTGAGCTTCGCCAACGCCTTTCGGAATTTGCCCGTGTTGGGCTGTCCAGGGTACTCCAGTCCACGCTGGTCCCACTCCTCGTCGCTGATGAACTCAATACAGCGGATGTTGTGTTTCCCCTTTCGCAGGAGCAGGATCTTGCCGTCGATGAGGAAGTGCGCGTTGTCCTCGATCTTCCACGTCCGGGCGGGTGTGAACTGGAGCTGATCAAGCCTCATGCCCACGTTTACATTGGACTTCTGACCCGGGGAGCCGCCGACGTAAATGCCGCCGTTCTTGATAATCCTGTCGCCGTCACCGACGCTTTCCGACAGGCCAGCGGCGAAGACGATACGCGGCAGTGTGCCTTCAGCTACGCGCCTGGGCAGCTTCATGTCTATGCGCGGCCTATTGGAGACGTGGGTGTGTGGGCCAGTCGCCTCGTACTGCGAAGGCTCCTGTACGCCCTGTGGTCCACTCTGGTCTGCTGCTGGTGATTTTCGCGCACCATAGACCATTCTATGCTGTTGTTGAGTGTCCTTTGCGACTTGATCTCCGTGGACCAGCCATATAACCTCATACGCCAGAAGATGTTGAGCAACTCGCTTGGGTGGGTCCAGTTCGTGCGCTTTCATAACCTCGGAAATCTTTTCGAGAGGGTGGAATGTGAAAAGTTTCAGAAGCTTTTCAACTTCGTCGTCGGATCGTCTTATCAGATAGCCGTACAGGTCGTATGGGCTTGTCTTGAATGGGTCAAGCCAAAGAGCATTGCCGGCGCTCTTGCCGAATTTTACGCCCGACGAATCTGTGAGAAGTGGGACCGTGAACCCAATCGGCTGGTCATGTGGCCCTGTTGGAAGCTTGTCTTCTGGGTCGGTCTCGTTCGCGATACATGCCTTTACGCAGCTAGCACCTGTGAGGATGTTGCCGTACTGGTCAGAGCCTCCGATCTGCATCAGGACGCCTCGCTGCCTGATGAGCTCGAACCAGTCCCAGGCCTGCATCAGAGGGTAGCAGAACTCGGCAAAGGACATTCCGGAGCCGTCTTCCAGGCGAGTCTTCACCGTGTCTCGTGATAGCAAGGGCCCCATCCGCATCGGGGCACCAAGTTGTTTCACCACATCCAGCATCGGCAACTTGTTCCACCAAGCATTGTTGTTGACTATGCCACGCCTCCATATCCAGTTCTTTTCGTAGCCGAATCTTCTACCGGCGTGCTCGACGTGCTTCCATACTGTTACAAGTTGGTAGTGGATCGTGGCCAAATTCTGTACCAAGTCAGCCCTCGACAGATCCGGGCGACTGTCTGATCGCCCTGTCGGGTCTCCTATTTTCGCAGTCGAGCCACCAATCACGGTGTAAGCACCGTATCCGTGCAGGTACATCCAGAATAGTGGCATGAATGGTAGCAGGTGGCCAAGGTGGAGGGAGGGCGCTGTAGGATCCACGCCGGCATATGCGCCAATCCGCTTGACTCTCATGGTCTCACGAATATTTTTCTTGGTCCTGTGGCCGTCAGACTGATACAGTTCCTATGTAGGCCTGAACATGCTTACCTACCCTACAAGGTCTTTGATGAAACCCCTATCCTCGAGCTCATCAAACAGGTGCTTCTTTTTACCAGACTGGATATCTGCCGCCTGTGCCATCCAATCATTTTCGGCGAGCCGCATCTTCTCCAGATATTTTGTTCCAATCCATCTCTTCTGGGATTGGCCTGGCAATAACGTCTTTAGACAGTCGCGACACACCACAGCCCGTGCCGGGAGCAGCGAACGTAGGGAAGTCATCGGCGCCATCTTGGGCTTCTGCCGCTTCGGGCTAAGCAGGCCAGAGTGCCGGGTGATTTGGGGTGCCCACAGGTATTATCAGGCGTTCGATTTCGTGGGATTCATCGGCCCAGGTACGCGATTGAACGTGACTCGAATGGATCTTTATAAGTTGTGAGCTCCAAGTTTGCGATCATCTCAAAAAATATCCCGAGGCTTATCGAGGCTTATCGACAAGACATGTTTTCACGGCAGGCAAGGCGTCCCCCTGTTCAGCGTGCTTGGCGGCTTGTAAACTTTTCGTCCGTGCCAGCCCTGCTCTCAATTACTGCAAGTGTAAAACGCTCACCTTGAGCTCCAACCAATCGCAGTGCTTCCGATTGCACTGCGTAAAACAGCCCCGGCAACGCCTCGGCTAAAGTTCATGACGACGAGCCGAACTTCCTTCACTCCAGCACAGCAACCTGTCCAAGTCGCCCTCCTCCAGACCCAATTGACCTTGCGATATCCTCCGTGCGATATCCTCCAACAAGCAACAAGATGGCATCAACTCTCCGTTCAACTCTGCTGCGGCAGACTGCCGCAGCCACTCGGTCTATGGCTCCTTCGGCCCGGGCTGGCCCGTCGCTGCTTTCCAAGTCGCAGATCACAGCTTTCCACGCATCCAGCAGGAGAAACCTCCTTCCTCCTGGCCCCCGTGCGTACCACTCACTACTAACCCCATCAAGCCTTGCGAGGTGTGCTAATTGTCCCTCGCAGAGATCATCCAAGGCACCGTCAACGATCCCGCGCCCATCCCTCCACCATCCCCGTCCCACGGCCACTACCACTGGACCTTCGAGCGCGGAATGGCCGCAGCCCTGGTGCCCCTGACCCTCGCACCCTTCGCCTCCGGCTCGCTCAACCCCACCCTGGACGCCATCCTCTGCGGAACCGTCCTCATCCACTCCCACATGGGCGTCCAGGCCATCATCATCGACTACGTTCCCCAGCATAGATTCCCCGGCTCCCGCAAGGCCTGCCACTGGCTGTTGAACGCCGCGACCATCTTGGCCGCAGTAGGACTCTACGAATTCGAGACCACGGATGTTGGTCTTGTTGAGGCCACCAAGAGGCTTTGGAAGGCCTAAGGGTGTCGCAGGGGATAAATCTGGGCCGGATGAAGAGGATTGCGCTTGTTTGATTAGAGCATACGGAAGCAATATACGTTTACCAACCCGCCAGGTACTTTTCGTTCGTTGACGGCTTCACCACGGGCGCTCCGGACATTGAGAAATATCTGTAGCGCAATAATTGATATATGGGATGCTGCTAACATAAATGCTGGCTTCCTCTGTCCTCATTCATGAATTGGTTCCTCACCAACCTTGGCCACAAAAACAACCCCTTTTCGTTGAGAGACCTCACCCCCTTTTTTTTTTCCTTCCCCTTTCTTCCTCTCTTCTTCCTCTCTTCTATATTCTTTGTCTTGACCAGATTGACTTGAAGTTCGCGGTGACATTACAAATTTACAGTTTGAAAGTAGGAATGGGGGCTGAGACGATTCTGGTCGCGTACAAAATTGAGTGGCAATGGAAAGCAAGTTCTGACTTGGGAGAGAAAATCGCCACAGACTTCAAGCTCCGGCCCAAACAAAGCTAACAACATTTGGCGACCAGGCGAATATGAATTATTCCTGAAATAGTCCTTGTACATGGCATTCCAGCTCATGGCACACTTCCCCTCAAAGTGTTGTCCTAAGAAACTCAGGCCTAGCCAACCAGGGAATACAGTCTGTTTGTCTTGTGCATCCCCGACCTTAGGCCCCAACATAAACTGCTCCGGTGTGGACTATTTCTAAAGGCGACTTTAAATGCCACAGCCACCACTTTGGCTAAGCAGTATGGCAAGTATGTTGTATCTAGTTTGGGCCCTGGGTCATCATGCTCTTCTGGTTGATTCACACGATAGGAAAGAATTAGTCGACATGGCGCATGGAAAAGACCTTGGCATCGAGCCACCTATCAACGTCTAGTGTGGTGGCTACAGTCGGGGGAGGAGGGGGTCACGTGAACGAGCCACCTCACAGCAGAATATCCAGGCATCATCACGCACCGCACATTATCGTGCCCTTTATAGCTCTGAATACTAGGAACACATACATTTTCCCTAACGGCTCCTACATCCAGCTGTGACAATACAACGAGGCTATGCATATATTTCTATAGCTAAATGCAGGGGCCTTATATACCTACTACGAGCATCGCATCGAGTGATGTATTCAATGTTACAAGTCCGCTGTAACTCTACAGCCTCCAAGGTATGTATCTGCCCTAACCTCGACCTGGCCACAAAGACCACGCTGAGATATTCATCAAGAAATCAAAGAAATGGATGATGAATGCTCTTGCCTCTCATGCCACCGGCAAACTTGCACTGGCTGAGAGCCTTGACGAGCTATGTTTGAAGATGCAAAGGCATGGCTTTTACGACTTATGTGTCAAGATCCACCTAGTGCCTTTGCTGATGGCAAAGCCTTACCAATACAACATCTGGACAGCTGGAGTTCTGCAGATCTATGTGTCATCTTGAGATATATGGATTGGAAGGGGATATACACCCTTTCCCAAAAACGGCCCTATATCAATCGAGACTTGGATAACTCATGTTCAACATGCAAAAAAAATACGCCCTACCTCTTGCTAGTAGCGCAGTCTTACCCACTGGACACCCTATGGGCCTGTATATCAAGATGGAAAGAGTCTGCCTCCTTGATGATGGCAAGTTCTCCAGACCGCGAGAGCCATAAACCACAAAGTCCACATCAAGTCTGGCTTGACAGACTCTATCAACTGATATGCAACAACATAGGGAAGGGACACACCCTCCTTGCTTATTGCAAGTCTCCAGGTGTCACCAGGCGCAGGGTTGCAACGAGTCACCTGGGACTCTGGTGGCATGGAAAGATAGATTTGGAGTGCTTACCCCTTCCGGTGGTCGCCCCGGGCCTGTGGAAATCTCATAACCGAGACGCATACTGCTCGTGAAGTCCAGATTGAGTCGCCCGGAAGACAATGGAGCTCTATGTAGAGACAGAAAGGGAATATATTCCTTTGTATGTCCAATATGGAGTCGAGTCACCTTGACCTGAGTAGCGCTGTGTGTCAAAGTGGAATTCAATGCCACCACCCTCTTGATGGACATTCTCATCGAGTCACACCAAGCTCTGTAAAACTGTGTACATTGAGATGAGAAGGGAACCCCCATCCCCCTGCCTTCTTTACTGGTGGCCAATTTGGGTCAAGTCGAGTCACCTTGGCCTCCGGAGGTGTGCATTGAGCCCAATATGGAATGCACCTCTGTATCAACCGCCAGATTTCCCAACCGCGACGACGACTAAGCGCGAAAATTCCGGCAGTCTCCTTGAGGTATGACTTTCCGTGCATTGAGCCCGGTAGGGAATGCACCTCTGTACCAACCGCCAGATTTCCCAACCGCGACGACGACTAAGCGCGAAAATCCCGGCGGTCACCTTTAGGTATGACTTTCCGTTTACGAGTTGAAGGAAAACGGTTAGCAATTCTAGCGTCGACCTGGGTACTTCAACCCTCCCCCCCCCCCAAACCAAACCAAACTCCGTCGGCTCGACCTTCTCTTCTTGCAACTATCAACGATACGACTGAAGCCTGCCCAGTCGGCCGTTACATATTGTAACACCTCTGTCAGCTGTCAACAGTTCAACCCTTCCTTTCCACGAGTTGCCAACAGTCAAGATGGCTAACGCACCTACTGGCGGTTTGAAAGAGTTCCTTGACTCTAATCCCACTGTCGACGCCGACAAAGCCAAGGAACTTGTGAACGACGCGAGCAGCCACTTTGATAAGCGGTGCGGTGGTGGAGCGTTCAGACTATACGGCCAGGATGAACTTCACTCCATTACTGCACGCTATCAACACCCTCGTGCCGAGGTACCGCCTACGTTGTGAGTTCGTCTACCTCCGGTTCTTCCATCTTTTCTCCTAACCAAGAATCAAAGCACCGAAATCCCTCGCGAGAAAGGTGAACGTGGAGCCTGGTCCTGCGATGGCTGCCAAGATCATCGCAAAATCCACGATCGCAAGCGCCACCTGAACGAGGTCCACATCAAGGACCCCAAGCTCGCATTCTTCTGCCCTGACCCCAACTGCAAGACGGTGCTCTACCGTGTCGAGTCCTCCCCTATCGATGAGCACCTGGCTACCCACCTGCGATTCCCCAACGCGCAGCGACCTGGCTCCCGAGCCTACGCGTTCCTCAACTCTACCGAAAGGACGGTTCTCAAGAAGCTCCCGCTCGATGCCCTGTTCTACCTCGCCAGAGATCATGACCGGAACAAGGCTGAAGGAGTCTTGAGACGCAGGGCTAATGTTCTGACCAACATTCCCGCCGAATTCCACCCGTGTCTCACTATCTCCAACCTTACCGTCCCTTCTTTCCGGGATATTAGAGACCTCGCAAGTATGAAGAAGGACGACCTCATCGAGTACATCATTTCCCTGCGCCAAACGGTTACGGAGTTTATGAAGGGCTTGTATGCGTCTGAGCGCCTGGCAGCCAAACTGGGAAGTACCTAAGTGGAAGAAGAATACTAGAGGGCGGAATACGGTTTCTGTCTCGGTCTCGGCTTGAGTTTAGGGCAACGGTTAGGTTTAGTTCAAGAGGCTTTCTTGTGCTTCAGTCAAATACAACGAGTCGAAATACCCTCATAAAGGCAAAAGCTAAAACAAATATGACATGTTTGTGATGAGAAAGTCGCCCTCCACTAGAATCGTAGTACCGCACAATCAGTCATTGTAAAGAGAGAAATTCGCCCTCCACTAGGATCGTAGTACCGCACAATCAGTTCAATGTTATCATGAAGAGAGAAAGTCGCCCTCCAACAGAATTGTGGTACCACACAATCAGTCATTATAAGAAGAGAAAGTCGCCCTCCACTAGGATCGCGATTGCACACGATCAGCCATCATGAGAATGAGAAAGTCGCCCTCCACTAGGATCGTAGTACCGCACAATCAGTTCAATGTTATCATGAAGAGAGAAAGTCGCCCTCCAATAGAATTGTGGTACCACACAATCAGTCATCATGAGAATGAGAAAGTCGCCCTCTACTAGAATCGCGGTACCACACAATCAATTATTGGAAGGGAAAAGTCGCCCTGCTCTGAATTCACGGGTATGCACAATCGGCTGTGTTAAGAAACGACTCTCCTGTAGACTTGCCTACACTGATGCATGCTTGAGATGTCCCATTGCCAATGAGCAACATAGAATAGTATGTGTGAAGTATCACTGCCTAGGTAGGGAGCAAAATTGAGGATAGACTAGTAATAGGTAGAATACTGGAATTCAGTTTGTACATCATCCATAGTTATCGCACTTTGGATGTTTGTGTTCCCTCTGAGACCATGAACTTCCGTCTGAAAAACTTAATTACAGCATTAATCCCACCACGGGAAGCCTTCAGAGCCGAAATGTTCACCAAAACAACATCCTAGTAGGATCCCCGGTGATTGTACAAATATAAGATGGCCATTGATACTTAGGGCATAAATATGTAGTTTCAGGAACCTGGAAGGAAGCTTAGGTGTATACACTATATATTGCACTCAACTTCCCTTTGACACTGGCACATATGGATTTCTGCTCTCGTCGGTCATCATCTAGGTAGCTCTGGCCAAATTCTCAGCTAGAAACAATAGGACTGTTGGAGGAAGTACTGTGGGCAGGCAGTATGTACTCTGTACATGCCTAGAACAGACATTTTGATAGAGCCTTCTGTGGAGGCCAGGAAAATCCTGGAGATGGGTGCAATTGAATGGCTGTCACGTTCACTTCCACAGTCGCAAGGGAGCATACAAGCACTGGAGGCGGGTGCAGCTGGGCAACTTGCTACTTATGTGTTCATTGTTTTCTGTGGCAAGTGCCTCTGTATTTACATATCTCCAGGAAAATGATATATGAGCAGACACTGAAGAAACCAGCGTGTACAGATGACAGATGGGCAATCCTCACTTGTTATCTATTGCCAACTACGCGTGTATGACCGAGGAAGACCCTGGAGTTGGGCAACTGGTTGCAAGCAGGCAGGCCGTGGCTGCTTCTCAAGCATGTGCCTCAATACTTCCCCATGGCAGGAATATCTGGGGAGGCGAAGATCAGGAACCACAAGGCACTGCAGGGCACCGCAGACGCGAATTAGACGGCACATACCACACTTTGGGGGTGACCACCGAGAAACGGTCATCTTGAGAAATGAGGATTTTGCTGTTCGGTCTTCGAACCTGTAGTTTTACATCTCTAAGAATAGTGCCCGTGTCGCTCGACGGCGGGAAATATATGGCCTCATCATAATGGAACATCCGCCGCATTGAAAACCGAGACCGAGACGCCACCCAGTGCTGCCACGTATAATCTCACGAGCACAATATTACATAGCCAGGCCCAAGTAAAAGTGAAACCCCCCCCCCTCCACCTCATGGAGATGCAAGTTCCGCCCGACCTCTATGGTATCCAAAGCCCGGAGACGTCACGCCCCTATACGGCGACTCCAGCGTCCTCTGCGGCGACTCCAACTCCGCGGGCTGGAAACCATAGCTCGAAGGCGGCGACCAGAACGACGGCGTCACGGTGTTGTCCGGGGACTTCAGTGGGTCGGTCGATTTCGGCGACCCGACCTGGCTCTGGTTGCGGTGCTCCCCGTATATCCCGTACATGACCTTCTCCTCTTTGCCATAGGACTCGAGCTCGAAAGGCCCCCGGATCATCTTGCCGTTCACGCTGCGTGCGATGGAGGCGATGCCGCTGCTGCTCTTGCTGTGCCTGTTGCTGCGGTCGAGTTTGAGGGGCGGTGGCGCTCGGTACTTTTTGTCTTTTGGCGGTGGTGCGGGTGGTGGGATCGGTGTTTCGATCTGTGCCCTTATTTTTTGCTTCCTCCTCCGGAGCCATAGGAAGAAGCATGCCAGTCCGACAGCAATGAGGGCTACTGCTGCTGAGCCGACACCTATCCCGATTGCTTGGGTGGTGCTCACGCCGACATGCCTCCCCTTCTGTGTTGATTTTGCTGCTGCTGCTGAGGTTGTTGATGATGTGGGTACTGGAATTGCTAATGTGGCGGTGTCTAATGGCCCTGATGTAGCATAGGAAGAACCGGTCTAAGTGAGACTGTCAGGACAAGACTGTTTCCTTGCTCAGCTCACCACCACTTACTGCTGATGCGAAGTTGCCCTGCACCCCCGGTGTCGAACTGAAATCGCCTGATCGAAACCTCACCGCGATGCTGTTCGCCCCAAGACCTGACCCTGCGCCTTCCGTTTTCGACTGAAGCAAGTCTGTGTTCCCATCTGATATGACCGTAACGCCGGCCAATACCAACGCCTGTTCAAAGATGGTCGTGCAGCCGAGGAATGGCTGACCAGATGCCAGGGTGTTTGTCGCACCCGCGCAGGTATAATCGGCAGCCGTGGGGCAGCAGGTATAAGCCGTCTCCGTCACCGATTTCGAGAGCACATCCGTACTCGAACAGGCCGCGGTGTAACCGGTCGGGCACAGGCCAGGCGAGTAGTATTGTGAAGGTGAGGCGTCGTAGCCGCTGGGATAACAGTCCGTCCGGCTGAGCAGCGGACCCTGCTCGTAATAATAAGAATCCGCCTCGGACCAGATCTGGTAGAGTCCGGTCGCCGTCGCGCAACTAGGTGGGGCCGTGAAAGTGGTCGTGAGAGGGCCGGCGTTAGACATGATGTAGGAGGCGCCTGTTGCCTTCTCACCTCTTTATGAAGGCAGGAGTGCGTGTTGGATGTGGTCAAACATCTGATTTGAAGTGGTAGCCTTGAAAGGAAAGAAAACAGGCTTCCCTCTGACGAAATGACAAAGACGAGCAGGGTTGGAAAGGAAGGATGTGGCGTGGAAGTAGGTAATTAAACCGCGTCCCTGCTTCAGTACATATGTACATATTGACAGCTTACTGGGATGCATCCATCTATCCCTTTTTCCGCCCCAACATTCAGCGTGCATGTGGCGTATCAGGAAACTCTAAAGGAAACTCAGCTGAGATGCAGGAAGAAAGAGCTGTCCCTTTCCCAAAACCCCCCCAATGGCCAGCTCCGGATCGCTCGTTGCAAAAGCCATCCGGCCGCGTGAGACGAGCCCGTCTCTTGTTGGACTTTCAATCGTTTCGAAACAAATGAAAACGGCACCATGGTTCTTAGCACGGAGGCGGCGAGAAGTACGGTTGCTCAGGACCCCGAGCGATACTCACTGCAGAGCTCGAGGCTTCGGGTTCGTACCCGGCAATCGTCAGGATCGGACCATTGGGCCATCGAGGATCCTTCATGGGAGATGCGGAATGCTCGCCTGCGGCGCAGCAAAGGGCCGCAGCTGCGTTGGTGGCAAGCTGACCAAAGGGCTTCGGGAAGTCCTTCCGCGTCTCTTTTCGCACGCTTCGCGTGTGAACACAAATTACCAACAGTTGTGATGAGGGCTCTTAGCGGTCCGGCAATCATGTTGGTGGAACAAACAACGATCCGTTGGTGATAGCCGCGACTGTCTCCACTTAGACGAGCTCGTAGCCGCGGGACATCTGAACCCTATGAAAGAAGCAATATTTGACAGACAAGCAGGGGGTCGCAGACAGTAAGAACGGGATCGATTCAAATGCCCCTTTAAGGCCGGCCTATACGGGGCAATAGCCTGACCAAGAAATTAGTGTAAATTGTAAATTGAAATTGGGGGTCACATCAGAGCTGGCCCCCCTCCGTCCCAGCTGCCCCAGTTGCCGTCACCTGGTCTGGCTGGTCCAGTGGCCCCCACTATGTCCCTTAGTGGTTGTGTCCCTTAGTGGTGTGTCCCTTATTGGTGTGCCTTAGTGGTGTCTCTGCACAGTAGTCGTGTCCCTAGTGGAACTGTTGTGGGATACCAAAACCATAGCCAATGGCGTGTTATACCGTGGTGCAAGGAACTGGCGCTTAACGCGGTACGACCACCTTCCGTCAGCTTCCTTCCGCCCTTCTCGTGTAGCTAGACGCCGACGATCTTCATAATTTCGCCTCTTTTACCTCTCAGTGGCTATAAATACCCGCCCGGCCCCGAAGGTCATCAAGCCGTGCAGCGGGAAATGCGGGCCTCGACTACGGGAACTTGAGCCGAACTGACCGATCAACACATTAGCTGCCTGGCTGGGAGCTATCTGGTGGTATCAGATCTTCGTCTGGCGCATAATTGGGCCGACAGTAGTGTTGTAGGCATACAGGCATACAAACATACACAGATACATAAGAGAGGGTTAGGCTGACTGGGTCGATGCGGACCCTGTTTCTGCTGTCCCCGTTTGTGACTCGAGGCCGCATATACATAAGGCCTGTCGTCTCCACCAGAGCCGCTGGTTCGGTACGTTAGCTATTGTATTTCATATCGCATTCTTCCGCATTCGAGTTCCTTGGACGATGGTTTCCTGACCAACTGACCAACTGACCAACAAAGGCTGTCATTAAGCGCCGAAGTGCTTGTTGTGGGGTGGCAAGCCAACAATGTACCACAGAACCCAAAGGTGCAATCAAAAACCTATTGTCGTTATCAGCAACGACGACGCCACGCCAGATGTTGCAAGATAGATTGGCCTATGCGTGTAGAACGCTCACATTATATGGGGCGAAGAGATCAAGACCTCGGTAGTCAAACGTAGCAAATCAAGCATTGCAGAACATACATACATACCAACTGATACACTGATACGGAGTGATCAGCCAGTCTGCCTGGCCAACGTCATGATCTACCACATGCAGGAGCAGTCAATTGTGACACAGGAAACCTGGAGTAGGTTCCACCTTGAATAACGAGACCAAATCTGGGTTAGATTTACTTATAGACATTTCACATGCATTGCAAGATATGACGTCCTGAAAACACTCTGCCTGGTTCAGACCTACTTAGGTGGTCCTTGCGGTTGGCCAAGGTCGTGCAGGCAATGCCACGCGAATTACTTTGACTTTGCGGTTTTGGGGTCAACGAAGAACCTTGGAAGGATGCCAGTTTACTCTGGTGTTTGAGTTTGTATGTACCTAGGTACTTAAGAAGGAGAAAATGGATGCATTTCTTCCCCAATTCGAAAATGACAAAACACTACCTAATAAGGTACTGTCTGATTTCAACTTTGTAGTTGATAAGCGAGACAGTGCGACCTATATGATCAATTTTCTATTCATTTTAGGTCAAGAAGGTGCAAGTTGTTCACCTCTACTTCAGGGTTCCAAGATTGGCAGCAGCACATACGTGTATGAAAATCCCAAGAGAAATACCAATAGTATATGCGAAGCACTCACATCCCGTATCTGTACACAACGGCCAAGAAATGATACAGCCGGCATAACGAGGAAGCGAGCCTTGAATGCTCCGAATTAGATCATATATTCCACTATGCTTGCTAGATGGCCTGACGCCCACATGCGAGTAATTAACAGTATTATATGCAACGCGACCGCCAGCCCCTAGGAGCCAAACCTCACGCCGATGTCCCTCCTGAAGAACTTGCCGATGTTCTTCAGGTTCTCGTTGATCGTCGCCTTCTCCCCCGGCAGCCCCGCCGCGTGCCCGGCCGCCGCCGGCGTGCCGATCCGGTCCGACGCGTCCCTCGCCGCGCTGAGCAGCTTCTCGCCCAGCGACGCGGCGTCGAACCGCCCGCCGGGGCCCGTGGCCCCGCCGAGCGCCGAGTTCCCGATGCTGGCGAGACCCGTGGCCCCGAGGCCCGACGTGTTCAGCAGCGGGCCCAGGAGGGGCGAGCTGTCCACCAGCTGCTTGTCGGTCCCGGCGCCGTCGCGGTGGACGGAGAAGAGCTCCAGCAGGTGCGAGTGCTCTTGCTTGCGGACGCCCTTGAGCTCGAGGATCTTCTTGAAGTTGGCCTCGGAGCGGTCGCCGATGTGGATGAGATATGCCTGCACGAGGCCCTCTGGCGGCGAGGGCCTGACTTGGAGGGTCTTGAGCAGAGGGTCGAGGCGCGTCATGACCTGATTTACCCGCTTGACGTATGTGGCTGGAGGGTTGTACGAGTCTCGAGAGGATGATGGATTGTGGTAATGTAGAAGTCTCTCAAAGTCTTTGGCGAGGGTGTATTTGTCAAGCAACATCTGTGAAGGTTAGCAAAGATCAAACTACAAGGAGCAGAAGCTTGTGAAACCGTACCTGTTCGGCGCCACCTTCAGATATCGGACGACACATCACGATGTTGTTGACATATGCTGTCGCTAGGCGGTCAACAAGGTTGTCGCAAAAAGCCCTTGCATACTGCTGCTTGGCTACGATGGACAGAATCTCTTCCGCCTTCGAGTTGACATGCATCAGCAGCTCTCCGACATACGAGCTATGGTCGCCAACGCTTTCCATCTCCCTCCAGTTCGTATTCTTCATTTCCCTCCAGGCTCCTTCACAATCAGCCTCCACTTTGTGAACCAGAGCCTGGACCGCCGCACTGACTACACCCAGGAAAGTGTCCGCTTGCGATGACAGGTCTATTTTCGGGTAAAGTTCTGCGTCGATGCGCTTTTTGATGTTCTCCTCCAGCTGTACGGTGTTGGTGTGCCAGAAGTCCGCGGTGTTCAGGACCAAGACGATGTCCTGTATAGCAGGCCCTTGAATCCCTCCTCTTTGCAGGAACCCGAGCAGGACTTGTTGGGCATATTCCTCCAAGTACTTGGCCAGCGTTTTTGACAGCTCATACAGCCGCTCTCCAGTAGACAGCTTTGCGCATTGCGACAAAGTGATCTTGTAGAAATGAAAGAGTTCAATGGCGGATGGTATGACAGCGTTCGGCGAGAACTCTTCGTCTTCGGCCATCAGGGGCCCGTTCTTGTATTTCGGCATCATGCTCGCCAGCGCCTTGTCCTGAGATTCTACCCAGAGGCTGAGATACGGCTCGAAGGCCACCGAGATCGCCCCGTTAAAGTTCGAAGTCCGGTCGTCCGACGAGCTGAGGGTATCGATACTTGCCCTGGGCAACTCATTGGAGAACCGCTTCTCCAGGCCCTGTTCGAAGTCCATAGTCTCTTGCAGGCAGCCAAGAAGTAAATTAACGTCGATCCTGTTGCCGTCGACTCTTCGCATGCTCTTCTCCAGGATGCCCTTGAAGTCCTCTCTGGTGCCATCGCAGAAAGACATAGCCAGCATCTCGTTGACTCTCCAGTGTGGTGGGAAAATAGCCGCATGCTCGTCCTCGTGCGTCTTGAGCATTCTCTTGAACCAGGCATACCGCCGACCAATATTGTCCAGACTGCCAGCCTCGTCGTTGCCACGGAACACCTGCCTGTATTCTCTCAGTTCCGTGTTGAGGTACCACGTAATCAAGCGGTTCTTGGCAGTCTCGCCTAAAGCATCCATCACCAGGCACGCCTCGATCAGCGTGCCCCTCCGCTGCGGGATCTCGCTCTTGGCAAAGGCGATCTCGAAATCCTCGCACACCTGCTCCAACAGCTCCCTCTGGATGTCCGCCACGTTCCGGCTCAGCACGGCGATCTGCTCGATGCTCCTGTAGCTGTTGAAGTGCTTCATGAGCTGCAGGACAGCGAGCAGCAAGCCGGCGCACTCGCGGTACTGCCTCGTCCTCGCCAGGCCGCGCAGCTGCTCGTACGCGGTGGTGAGCATCTGGAGGCGCTTGAGGGCGGTCATGCTGAGGGTGAGGTTGCGCTTAGTGCCGTCGAGCCGCTTGATCTCGGCGGTCATGGTGGTGATGTCGCGCTCGGTCTGCAGGGCGCGGCTGCGCACGCCCTCGATCCGCTGGAACAGGCTGGCCAGCTCGGCCTGGGCGGACTGCATGCGCTCGAGGCTCGAGTCGGGGCCCCAGGCCTGGGCGACCTCGAGGGAGGTGATGGAGGTGGATATGCCATCTTTGTGGGATCGGAGGGTCGTGGAGACGCGGTCGATGGAGGATACGGCGGCGGAGGGGTGGGAGAACAGGGCGTTGAGGTGGTCTATTGGGTCGTAGTCGACTTTGGGACAATGTCAGCGACACTGCTGATCATATACCGTATCCAGTAATGGGCTCAGCTTCAGTAGGGGGGAACTTACCAGCGTCAAGAGATGACGGGTCGAGTAGGTTGCTACCGTTTATGATATTCATGGTGGATGGATTCGGAGTTTGGAGTTTGGAGTTTGGGTAGCTCGAGTACGACGACGTTGCATGTGAACGGACTGACACAAGCACAAGCTCCAGCAAGGTTCCAGGGGCCAGCTTACAAGAGCAGGGGGGTTATTTTTACTACCCTAAGTGGTAAATGCACTCTCGGATTACTATCCACACTTCCCCACTCAAACTTCTGTTTATGGGTTTGTTTTTCAATATATGTATTGAGTGGTATGTTCACCGGTATAGTGTAGCCGTTAACTACAACGATTTGTATATTTTCTGGGTTGAGGCTCTTATTGTGATGCAAGCAAGTATGCAACCGCACCGACAGAGACTGAATAAGGGGGTGGAGCCTTGCAGTCAGTTTACGTTACCCTACCAAGATAGCACTTAAACTGCCCAGGTCTGCATACATCTTCCCCTCAACACCCCCCCCCCCATCAAAGTACAAAGCCCCTCCTCCACCCCCCTCCTTCACACCCCGGGTATCAACCTTTTTTGATCATCTGTAACACAAAGATCCGAACAAACCAACCAAAAACTTCAATGTGGCAGACACCATTGAGATCTATATCAAGATTCAACATGGCGTCACTTAAGCATCCCCGGGTCTCGGCAGTAGCCGCAGCAGCTAAACGGGTCAACTCCCGTGACACCTTAGTACTAGGTATATGACTCTTCCCCAACATTGGCAAGGAGAGGGTGGGGAGGGAAGGACGAGAAGCTGGGTTCGGCCTCTGCTGTGAGGAGCAGCTCCGACTTGATCGAGGCGACCAGGTCCCAGGCTGAAGGATCCAAGGGCATAACACGACATACCTACCTAGGTATACCAATGCAACATGAGCCGCGGCAACGACGGTCTGATCACGTCCCTCTTCCAGGAGAACCCCCAAGTAGCCTTAGAGAATACTCGGAGCAGCTCCGACATTGCGCATCATCATGTCTGATTACGACAGAGGCTTGCCTCAAAAATAGAAACAGCCAACGCTTCTGCTCAGTCCGCTGCGCCGGCACGACCAACCCCCCGAGGGCCACACACTGGAACAACTGGCATGGCGTTTTTATCTAGCGTGGGGGATATCGTCAGAATCCTCCAGAATTCGAAAACACGCCATAGGTTTTCTTCGTCGTCTTCTCCCTACCTACCATTTGCCTCATGGACCGCTTAGCTTGTACGCAGGTGTGAGGATCCCCCATCTACTTGAGTACATATTGTGGGGAAAAGGTCCAACACGAAAGGGCGCGCACCTCCGTCGGTCGTCCCTCGCAAGGATGTCGGGACTCCCATGCATGATTCATATGCAGACAGATGCGGCTGCTTTTATATAGCAACGCTACACTACCACGTTGGCACTTAATTATTGGAGCAAATGACAGGTTGGGTTGGCGGTTGGGTCTGAAAATGCAGTGAACATGAACTGACTGGTGAGTCACTCGTATCTCTACAGCTTTTGTAATATGCCCTTGTTGGGTAAAAATTTGTAATGCGGAGGAGGGTATCTGGGTATCTCCGTTTCCTCGCTCTATTGGATCATTTTTCAAGCATGGTGCCCGACCTCGATGCTTTCCGTCCAATACCGTAGACGTTACCTGCGCCATCGATACCAAATATGCTGAAAGTTGCCAAACGATGACCAACAAAACCACTGAGCTTTTCCCAACCATAAACTCCAAGCAATCATAACGAGCCAATGCATTGGCCATACCATTGAAAACGGGACAGATGTGAGAAATGATGTTCTGTCCCTCCCAACCCCTATTCTCTTGGCTGTGTCGATTGTCAGGCACCTAGACATGCATCCGAAAGCCCGCTCCAGTTGCAATC
The DNA here is from genome assembly GCA_023375675.1 of Cytospora piceicola. Taxonomy (NCBI): domain Eukaryota; kingdom Fungi; phylum Ascomycota; class Sordariomycetes; order Diaporthales; family Cytosporaceae; genus Cytospora; species Cytospora piceicola. The sequence goes on along the minus strand of JALQBC010000014.1, from coordinate 760,998 downwards.
ATGAACTGTGCAGGGCCCTGAATCCAGCCGCAATGAGACTCCTCTTGCTGTCTTTCGCATCTGCTGGTCCTGTCCAGTAGAACATGCCCTGGTGAGGCAAAAGTGCATGTTAGTTTCCAAGCAGTCCGTCCATTGTTAGGCACGAGCGCCACGAGTCAAAGGGTTGGGGAACCAGACTTACACCCAGTCCCTTCTGCCTGCAGAAAGCAGCCTTCTGCCTCACTGTCTCCGGGTTATCATACGAGACGAACCCTCCATCACCACCCACACAGAACGCCGCACAAGCCCGCTTGTCAAGCTGCTCCTTGGTACCCTTCCGGGGGAGTTGGCTGTAATCAAAGGTTCCATCACCGTTAGATCCGGGGGCACTTCCCTTAGACCTATGTCCTGGTCCTGGAACCGCGACAAAGCTGCGTCCGAACAGGGGTATGCCTAGCAGGGTCTTCTGGGCCGGGAAACCTTGAGATAGGAGATACCACACGGTCGAAGACACGGATATATCGTCGTCTTTACTTGAGGGGTATAGTTGAGCGTGGTGCCCTGATCCGGAGGTCCAGGGTCCGTAAAAGTCGTAGGCTACCAGGTTGAGCAGGTCCAGGTAGTCCGCCGCCCGACGGAGATCGATATTTGCCAAGATCGGGCATGATGCAGGGAGAGCCGCGGTGAGAAGGTAGTGCTCCTCCGGTAGGTAGAGCCTGACTGCTGCGAGCAACGCAAGGAAGCCTGCGCCTTCTTGGGGATCTGTAGGATACTGCCACACAACTGTAACAGACGAGGCCTTGTTATCAACATGCAACGGAATAACGCACATCTGTCGATAAAGGCTTACTGTCTATGCCATCCAAGCCAGAAGCCTCCACCAAACCCCGAGCTGAGCGGGCAAAGTTGTCGCGCAGAACCGCGCTTGCTGCCACTGTCGAAAAGGCCTGACTTGATGCACCTCCACCGATGGATAGGATGACTTGGAGATGCGGGTGTTTCTGCTTGAGATGCATCAAGGACCCTAGGCCCCCTGAGACACCATCACATGGGGCTTGCAAATCGGCATATTCGTCGCTCAACTATATTATCGGGGTCAGTCTGTGCCTTGAATCACTGGAAGAGCTCCTGTTTCTCACAAATACGCCACCGTCCAAGCCAACACTGGCAAAACTATAATAGACAGTGCTGATACAGCTGAAATTCAGACCGCCAGGGGTATCTCCGTTGTACAACCTATAGTTGGGAAAGTACACAGCATTCTTGTAGAACACTTGTGACAGGCTGACTGCTTTGCGCGACGTGCGCGACGAGGTAGGCGAATTCATCCTTCGAAGGCAACCGTATAAACAGTCATTTGTTTGGTCTCTGCTGGGCCGATGGGGGTAGCATAAACAACTGCTCAAATCAAGGAAAGGCAGGAGCAAAGCGAGTCATTAGAAACTAGAAAAAGATTCGGGCAAGCAGAGCAATATTTGTATCGAAAGCATCGAGCACTGAGATGCACTGCCGGAGAGTTTGGTCGCATCGGGCAGCAAAGAGACCCCTAGTGCGGCCGCGAAACAGGTCAGTCACCCACTCGTTAACAAAGCCTCGGAAAATATATGCAAGAGGGGATGAGAGGGCATGTCAAAACGGTGAGAAATGGTGACAGTGGAGACAACGCGGGTTATCAAAAAGGACGTAAAGACGGGCGGCTACTTAGGACCCTCCATGTGGACCACATGCGGGCTTCTGCATGACATAATTGCTCTCAGACGTGAGTCTTTATATACTGGAGAAATGTAAGTGGCAGCGGCTTAGAGCATCGGAAGGCAAGAGATGGTAAATATTGGGAATGCCTCAGTTCCAAATTGAGACGACGGGAAGGTATGTTCGTTGCTTTACACCCAAGCTTGACTGAAGCACCATGTTGGATGGAGTAAAAAAGTGAACCGTTGGAAACCGCTTAGTGGGGAGTCGTTTGGAGTGGTGGTGGCTGCTTGGGTAGGGATGCCTTGGACACCGGACGAACGTAGCGTCAAGGCTAAGACGGTGGGGGGGCTTCGCCTCGCCGATTCCTTTTCCCTTGCACGGTAATAACACAGGCCCTTTCGATGGTATCGTAAACTTTACACTTGTAAGGTTGTCAGAGATGAGTTGACAGTTGTAAATACGCAGATCTTTCAGCGTGGACGATGCCGAGTGGTTCTTGCTCCAACTTGAAGACGACGTCGCTATGTTTTATGAGCAGCCCCAGCAGCCTTGACGTTGTGCTCAGGTCCACTCGAGCGGAGGGAGCAGATGATCCTTTGCAACAGGTACATGAGGTCATAGCTCATAGAAATATGCAGGAATGAAGACGACGGAAGTTCCTAAGTCCCCGCGATGGCATAACAGGAAAACTCATTGCCTCATGGAACTCATTGTGAAGAGATTCGGCATTTCCTTTCAGAACCATGCAGAAATATTCCGCAAGCACAAGACCAGCACTTGGCCCTCACTTATGCTGGCCATGTCGAGATCGAGAACTTGACGTCAACTTTCTCGATAGTCGGTGAGCTCGCTCGTCGATACCGGAGACCTGGTACGCTAAGAAAACATAATCATCCCCGATTGGTGAATTTGAGGCTGAGTATTGACTTGGATGGCAGCACATGACAGAAAGAAGTCGATGCTCGAAAGCACTTGGCAAGCATCTGGGATGATGCCGGGAGGACGTGCGCCTCGCGCAGGGGGATTGGGCAACACAGCAGAGCTGTTGAGTTGTTGCTGACAAGGAGATACCGCAGTGTGTCAAGTGGCTGCAGTGCAGGGTCAGCATGGGAATGCTGTTGAGACCAACGATCAAACCACGAAAAGTCACCATTCAAAAACTGACGGTCAAGCGGTGAATGTTTCTGACCACCTCAACCCATCACAACATGCCACCCGACTGACTTGACACGAAGCAGTTGCTCTCTTCCCTGCTGGAATCCTCGCCAAGTGCCCGAGCAGTCGGGGGACCGATGCCCGTTGGGCTTCTCGAAGGCTTCTCCGCCGGTGATCGTCGTTATCCGTACATTTGTTGTTACATTTAACATTCCCGTTTCCACCAGACCTGACCGGCTTCCCCTCTCAGCGAGTGCAAGCGTCAAGACGGCAGGTCCTAGGGCCGGTTCGGGCAGACCGGTTCGGACGTGGGGGGGCATCGACAGAGTGAAGGCGAGGAGAAGGACGTGGATGAATGGTTTTCGATTTGTTTGACGTGGCTGGTGGCTTTGAGATGACGGCTTCAGACGGTCATCAGAGAGAAGGACACGAGACAACGGTGAAGAACCGAAATTCTAGCCTCGAATGATTGTTGCCTAGAGTAAACGGCGTCACCTTGCGTTTAGACTGTTCCACCTTGGATGCGGCCCCTACGCACGATGACGAGTGACGTCGTTTGGAATGAGCTCTGTGCACGAGAGACAACAGACATCAGTGCGAGTAGGGAGCAGGAGGCCGGCCTCATCGGCTTGAGTGGGCCGCTGGCTGTTCTGGTGTGTGGTTTGACGGAGTAAATCAATATCAGGGTTTAACCCTCTGGCTCGTGAGCCAGTTGTTTTTGGCAGCGATTGCTTACCTAATGTAACTTTGACGACCCACGAATCGATAATCAAACCTCGACACTTCAATGCTGTTTGCTATTTACTGTACATCAGCCTCTGCGATGGAAATGCTTCGGATTGTATCTATCTCTGCACCGGGTATCCTTGTACCATCTTGACGAACCCCTCTTGATGAGAATCTAAATGCTCCCGTACTGCTCCAACGACCATTGACGCTCAACGTCACTTTCACCAGCAACTCCAGAACGATCCAGACCCGCCGGACCACGTATGCAATGCCATCATATCGCCATTATTCATCCTCAAATCCTACCTCAGAATCCATAGTAGTCGCGCGGCTTCGCTGTTGATCAACCGAGGCCTTGCTCTTGGGAGGCTTTACCATCACTGCCTGTCATGACAAAGCGCCCTCCCTTTTGCAGCACGGCTGATGCTCACCGGGAGTGCAGCTGGCTGATATGCGTCTGGAAAGCTGCAGTCAAGGCTTGGAAATACCGCTCTGAATGTTTGGCGGCTGTTTAGTCTTGCTGAACGTATCTTGAGAATGAATACACAACCTACCGGCAATCTTCCATCTTTTGGCGAAGACTTCGAGACAACTCTGCAACAGTTGGACTTTTTGTGGCCAATCCGGATCCTGCATAACGGTACTGCCTAGTCCTATCAGGATCATTGCAGCCAGAAAGACGCTGTGTACCATCGGAGGTACTAGCGGGCCCAAGAAGGTCAAGTTGCTTGGCGAGGTCATGAGCCTGGCGCTGTGACAAATCGACTCGATGACCGGAAGTGTACTCTGTAGAGCACTGGTATCTCTAAGATCGTAAGAGATCGGCAGGCCTGTCCCAATCCCGAGACGGGGGTAATTGAGCTTGAGAATCGCCCTATCGCCTCTTCAGCACAGCATCCTTCAAGATTCCGGTAGAGGCTCTTACGTATACGTGAGACTCAGACCGGCATACCGGGACCCATCTCTCCAAGGCATCGACACGATACTGCGGGCATGGTCGAGCATGGCGGCGGTCCAGTCGTCGCGAGACAGTCCTTGTATTCCGAAGTCTCCGGTCGTCAGCTGCAAGACCTGGGCCAGGAAGGACGTGGACTTTGCCTCTGGCCAGACAATCGTGTCGATCTTATCATCTCCGTCGTCTGCGAATCTGAGAACCCCCGTTTGTACGGTCCCGCCGTACTGTTCACTCTGAGGAAGTCGCATGAATGGATCGAAATCTTCTGGGAAAGGGATCGAGAATCCAAGTATCGGAAGGCTTTGTGGAAATCCGAGTTCTTCAGCCTGGATCCCACTGTTCTGAGTCAACCCCGCAACAAGACAGACAACACAAGGAACTCGTTGGCGGACTCACCTTTCTAGAAACACCATAGCCCACCAGAGGATGGAGGACATTTTCAACTCCCTTGGCCGGAGAATCCACTGGTCTTGCCCCCAAAAGCTTTCACTGTGCCAACCAAAAGCGCGAACAATCGTGGCACATGTTCCCAAGGTCAGATATGCTTGCTGTGGCATAGAGTGGCAAAGTTCGTACAGGCATATCAAGAGGTTGGCCTGGAGAACAGACACCGCCAACGGTACTTTGACGGCGACGAGAGTGCCAAGCGTCTTGACAGAATGATAAAGGCTGTTCTGCATCGAAGTCCCTGCATTTTCTTCAGGTACCCGAACTATCAGAAGCATGGACAATGACAACAGCCCAGTCTCGGCGGAGGGTTTCAACCACAGTTGCTCGAAACGTTGTTCGAACCCTGCTTTCTCGACGATGGTAAACCAAGTATTGATCGTCCCGAAATAGTATCGCACAATGCTTTCGGAAGTCAATTTGTCCCCCATCATCTCTGTGAGGCTCCGAAAAACGAAATGATGGATATCTTCTGTCGTCTCCAGAGACGAGAAAAGGGCCGGGCTCAACGCAGGTCCGAGTCTGTTTCCCCAAAACGGATTCAAAGCGAACGCTCCTTGAGCATTTAGGTGCGCAAAGGTCTCGAAGTTCGTTTGACCGGGGACTTCCGTCGATCGGGCGATTATTGGATCGTCTTCATGTTGACAAAATTCGAGGGAGCTGGGGAGAAACGATAAGCGCAGGCCAAAACCGGTCTTCATTCGAGAGTTGGGATCAACTCACTATGTGCATCTTCCACAGCTTGGAAGCTTCTTGTCACACTTCTTCTTTTTCCGACGACAGTTAAGGCAGACCCTGGAAGATCTTGCTCCCCCATCCGATGACGGTGATGGTGCCTCAGAGGCTGGTGGCTTTAGCGAACTCGAGCTGCTCTGCATTGTCGTGGTGGGGCAAGCTCGCGGAACGACTGACCAAATTAATATGAGGAATATGAGTTGACAACATCATCCTCTGGGCGCCCCGAGAAACGGCTGTCGGTTGCTATTTAATAATTGGTCTTTGTATCATGAGGACGACATCAGCAGCAACGGGTATAAGCAACTCTTTAGCCGTCCTACCCCTGTTCCCTAGCTAGGAGCACTTGACACACTGATGGATCACGCCCAACACAATCGACTTGCATGCTGATGCAGAAGTCGAAAGCACAGCTGCTCAGCCTTCCCGAGCGAGTCCGTCCACTAAGGATGCGGTGTGCAATGTTGTCGTTTTGACAAGTATTGGACGGCACTGTCACAATAAGTGCTATGTTCTGCAGGATACTGAGAATCCTGACGAATAGGGCCACCGACTATTTTAGGGTCAGCCCTATGGGACGTCCTGTGCTTTGGTAAATGTATCAAAGTCCCGGAGTTTCAATGGTCTAAGGCGCAAGTGCGCTAGAGGTGTCTGCTGGGGCCCCTTGTTAACTACCTGTGGCAGGGCTGAAGCACTTCTTGGCGCAGTACTGTCACCTGGCGGGTGATGTTTTACGGGCAAAACCATGTGTGGAAGAACTCCGGGAGCTGGGAATATCTAAGCGCGTTTCTTTCCCGTGGACCAGGCTGTGATTCGCTGAATAGCGAGTGTGGTGTTGGTTCGGTGCCATGCCCTTCCCCAGCATCACTCAGCGCCCCAGATGTGTTCACAGACAGCTACAGGAAACATGTTCCACTGTCCATGCTTCACTAATATGAATTCTATCCTTCAGCATGCAACACCTGGGCTGCTGCGTATAGCTGCTATGTCATTTTGCGGGGCATGTGGTCAAACCGTACACAGCATGCTGAGACACACTGAAATATTACAAGCTGGAATGAACATGTTGTCCCAGGGACCCGGGTCACAGGGCGAAGCAAGGATTTCCACGATCTTGACCATTGGTCGACTTCGTCCTAACCTTAAGGGGCTTATGCAATCGAGCGGGCCTCACTGGTCCTCATAGCCGCGTGCAGCGCCACGAACGCGCTTGTTTGTTCCCGCAAACCCCGCCGAAGTGAAGCGCAGCTTTGCATGTCAAGTGATAGCTGAAGACGTCCGGTGTGTCACAGCCACGCGAGACCATCAGTCTCTTCAGTTGGTTACCTCAAAATTATGATATTAGATGGAGGTTTCAATATCGCTATCAGCGTCGCATACATGCGGCTGGGGGTACTCCAACAGGTGACCGAATCTCACTCAAGTCGATCTCACGTCAGCTCCTTCAATAAGTACCTCAGGTGTCCATCAAGATTCGGTATCCAACCATCTGCCGGCTCTGAAACAAGAAGGCACTTGCACAGCATGATGAGGACAATTTATATTTGTTTGAATACTGTCGTGCTCACTTCTATGGCTGATAACCAGTCGCAGCTAAAGTTGGTCTGTAAGATCTGAACACCTTATCCGATTCTGCCGTTCTATTTCCTATTCTCATTCCGTCATACTGCCGGAGATATCCTCGGAGGCATCCGACTGCGGCGCAGCCAAGTAGACCACAATCTCCCGGCCCAAGCACTGAAAGGTGGTGTGGACGATGCAGTTGGAGCCCTCCGCCGCAACGGGATGCATGACACTTTCGCCTCGGCTACTGCAGTGCGCTGCTTAGCTACATGTGCAGGTTCGTCATTGATCCAATGAGCATGCCCGCTCCGAATGACTGGGTTTGTTGGTAGTGTTGCGTCGTCGTTTTGGCCGGTTGATCGGGCTATGATCTCAGATGGAGATGAAAAAGGTCGCAGATGTGGTTGCGTCGCGGTGTCTACATAGGTGTGACGGCATAAGACATACACGGCAGTTGCTCTGCATGTTTCAGCTTGACAAGTGCCAACCACATCGTTGGTGCCTTGGCGGAGGTTTACTGTTACTGGCTTGTTTCTAAGCTGTAACTCACGCCTGGTGTTACCGCAAGTGTTGGAACATCAGTGTCATGGCTGTGAGATGGCGGTCACTCTATAATTGTCATCCTCATTGCGATATGCTATTTGTCAATGATGCACGCCTACATCGAATTATTTATCAATATTCTTGAAGGCGAGCGCCACTCGAGTTTCTGAGATGACGCCGGTGAGAAATTGACGACACTACCTTGTGCATGCAGTGTTACCCCGTACGCTTCACACGGCTTCTAGATGCATTACGAGGAATCATCGCGAACGCAGGCATTTTTGTGTGGTCTGAGTAGCCCTTTTGTGTTATTACAGACTTAGGCACCGGTGTCATCAACGTTTCGCCATTCCTCTCTATTTACAACTGAGGATGCAAGGATACAGGCGTGATAACAGGTTTGTCAAAGCTCCAGTTTCATACCTAGTGACGTTTTCGGTATCTTTCTCCTTTGTCGTGTGTATATTACAGCCGACGACATACCAAAGAAGGGTGGTATGCATCATCCGCCTTCTTCCAGCTATGGTACAATAAAAGAAGAAGAAACGAACAAGGGATGATCGAGCATCCACCCGGGCACATAGTTTAGTACTAAATTCTTGATGTCCCTCCAGACGCTCAATGTTTTTCGTTATTGGTCGAGAACCTTCTCCGGGTTGCCTCACCTGAAAAGCAGCCAGCACATGGCATGTACCAACCCAGCATTCCCTCCAGCGCATCAGCCGTCTCGAATAGCCAAGCCATCCATCTCAGGCCCATACAACCTTCCATGTCTGGTGTCGGCAGCGAGATACTCCCAGTCTTGGTCAATATCCAGCAGCTCGTATACATATTGACCCGGACGGTACACAACCCCGGCGTCATGTTCGCATAGCACTTGAATGTGAACCTTCCACACTCGAACTCCTCAACATACCACAGAGTCAGCGTCGAGCTCCGCAGCAGGACCCTCTCGCCCATTTATGAACGTGCGGCTGAGCTTGCGGCCCCGGCCTGCAGCGGGGTTTGATCCCGGGTCGACCTCGGGAACCAATCCATGTTGTCCATCACCACCGCAACACGGAATGTCGGTCGCAATATGCGGTTTGTCGACCATAGGGCCCAATGAATAGGTCATTTAGTTCCACGCGGCTTGGGATCGAGATGTCTTGGACTTCTCGTTGCCACAGGAGGTATTGTGATCCGCCTCGGACATGGCACGTTGGTTTCTAGGGCTGGCCAAAGAAAGGCCTGCTGGTTCATGAAGAGGCGGTTTTCCAGTGTGGAGAACAGACTGTGCCGTAAAAGGGTGTGCCATATCCCACGCTGCTCTTTGAGCTCTTCAATTCAAGAACGGCCTTGAGGAAGCAGTGCAGACCGAGGATCCGCGCGAACCCGCACAACGCGGAGTTCATGTCTCGAGCGGCCTGTGCCATACAGCCCGCCACCATACTTGCTGGCGAAGATGTGCGTGCTGGCAAACTAGTACTACAATGCGCGGCTAGACAGGTGAGAGGATACCTTGCGGATCAGGAGCTGTCGGAAGTTCGGGTGTCTGCCCCGGGTGACTTCACGAAAGAGCCCCCGGAAGTCCGCATAGGTCAGCACGTCGTATCTGTCGGCCTTGATCTCAGGAGATGAAGCTGTATCGTGTTCAGGTCGACGGCGTGGCCGCGGGCTGGACTTTGCATGATTCATGACAGGATGTTCTCGTCGACGGAATAGAACCTGAGGACGACGACGTCAGTTCGAGGTTGGTAATGCGTGTGTCTGTGCAATAGTCTTCCCAGATAAAGAGATAGATATACTCGTCGTCGACCTGTTCAGTTGTTGTCATAGTAGATGCGTCAGTGGTTCTTCCTGGTAGAGGAAGGAACGCCTCGGCAGGCTCGAAGAACGGTTTTGACCGCAGTATCGAACGCCTTGGATTGGGTTTCTGATGTGATTCTCGTCGCAGCTCGGGCGAGAGCGTATGCGTTTTGGGGCAGAGTGCTTCTTCTAACACCCTAACCAGATGTATTAAGGCATTGATATAAGCATATGTTTTCGGGCATTCACGTTGAGAATGCTGCCAAAGCGATACTCGAGTTAGTCACGCACGGCGATCGGGCTCGACTCCGATCTCTCGATGTCGGACCAGGCACGCCAGGATATTTTCCGAGAAAGTTGACATGGCGGCATATAAGCACTTGAGGTCAACGTTCTAGTTCCGAGAGGTGAAGTCGACTTTGGGTTGAATATAGAAGTTAACCACGCCCAGTACTTCTTGGTTGTGTGGAGTGAGGTTAAAGAGTCACCGACGGAGTAGTTAACTGGTAATCTAGCTGTTGTATATGGATCATTAGTCAAGTATTAGGGTATTTCAACTCTTAATATTTTACGTACCATCATTTATAGGCTGTTTAGCATTGTTATAAGATCAGCATCATTACATTGCAGGCGCTTTTAGGGAGATCACACTTAGAATCCTCGAAATTTTCACCGCGTCCTTGCATATGATTTGACATTGCTCCAGCCAAGTATAACAAAGCGCTTACGAACGACCTCGCACAAGGAGGCAGAGGAATCTACAATACAGAATCGGCGTAGAACTCGGGTACATCAATAAACTAAGTTATGGCCTCGATGTTCCATCCTTTGGACGGCCTCCGCCCACGTGAATCAAATAGCCTCGTGATAGTAATTGAAGGTCAACAGAAATCCCTATATTATCTGCGAACATATGTTGAGCTTAGTATTGCCAGATTGTTCAAGTCGTACCGGCAACCTCGATATAAGTGAATAGTCAGGAGTAGAGGTCCTTGAAGAGTTAGCTTCCTACTGTGATTAAGTTATACATGCACATGATAGTCTCGTGTAATAATCGTCCTGGACCCAAGTCGAAATTATCTGTTGTTTAATAAGACATGCCAGTATACGATTTGAGATTATACGTATGCATTAAGGGAACACGGTCAAGAACTTCAGATTAACAATGTCTGAAAGCTATATGATTAGCGATTCTATCTTTTAGGATCTACCTCCGTATGCTTTGACCAAACTTGGGGAGAAATCACCCCTGAATGAGTTTCAGTGTATATATTATTGCCACGAAGCTGCAAAACACGAATTGGACAAGTGGTTATTGTGACGGTGTATTACACTTCTGTCCAAGGGTCTAGATTGTTAGTTTGATAATGAAACATTGTTACGGGACCCCCTCCCCCTCCTTAATATTCTGCCGAAGTCTATTCCTATTTGTTCCTAGATAAGAACACTAGTTGACCCTTTCGTAGGTCAATACAGCCATTACTAAAATAATTACAAACCAACACAGTAAAATCTCAGCTTTTGTACGTGTGCGTAGTTTGAATTCATCGCCGCTTCAAAATGTAACTACTGACGAATACAACAAATCTCACCCTTTGTCAAATGGGCGCTTAGCCATTCGCTTGATAGCAGATCCGGCACGCTTCAAAACAGTCTTCTGCCTCTTGCGCTCCTCGACGATTCTCTGGACAATTATCCTGCATCTGCCTCTTTTCCTCTTGGTATCGAACTCCCGGAAGATGGTCTCGGGCACATCGGGTGTAACGATGTGGTACCGATATAGATGGTTATCGCCACAAAGGGGTGGGACCGAGATAACACGATCTTGCTTATCAAGGTTGTGGCGACCATGCAGACAAATGCTCAAGCCATGGCTGGAGAACTGGAAAATCATTGTGCCAGCCATAGGAATCGTGTTTTGGTCATCGCCCATGTGTGCCGAGAACCAGATATCCCAGATGGGGAGGTACTCTGACCGCGAAGACCGTGTGTCGAGCGCCCAGTCAGAAACGCTATAGAGCATGTACTTCAGATCGGGTCTGTGGAAGACCCGAACACAGCCAGGCTCAGGCCTGCAGTCGCCGACTCTCCGGACCTGGCAGTCCTCGTCCGTGAAGCTGAGACCCCTGGGCGTGCTATCGGCACGCAAGTGCAGTGTGACCACGTTCAGGCGTGAGAGATTGATCTGGACCGAGCTCAAGGTCGCTTGGAGTGGGACTAGGGCAGGCGGTGGGGGTGGCCCTATCTGGAGTTCGGGACTGAATGTCGCTGTACCTAAGGCGGTGTCGACGTCGTCGCAGATATGGTTGATTTGTGACTCTGTAAGTGACTTAGCACCCTCAGAGATACTGCGACTGTCGACTAAGGGGTCCTCGCTGACTTGATCGTGGTCGTCGGATGCGTCTTCAGCCAGTAGCGTGGTAGTATTTGCGCCTTGGAGGTGTTGGTAACGGTTGCGTATTGGGGTTGTAAATGGACCACGGCCTTTTCTGAGGGATATAGACTTGTGTGTTGGCATAGTGACTTTGTAGGAAGAAACTTGAGGAAATATCGTTTTGTGTAGCTTCTGGGTAGTTGATGGTGATATTCAAGAGGTTCCGTGTAACGAGAAGATCGCGAACGTATGATAAACTCCAACTGGTGTTAGTCTTTGAGGGGCTGAAACTTTCTAAGTCGAGGACAATAACGAGGAACTGCGTATTTATGTGTATTCCAGACATCAAAAGGCTAGAGGCTTGAGGGCTGATTGTCAAGAAGAGAAACTGGAGGAATATACAAGTAAATGCGCTTTGAGGTCGAACTGCCCACGGCACTAATTTAGCATTAGGACGGTGTCATATTAGGCTTTTTGGTGGATGAGCAATTGACGATAATCATAGTCGAGCCAACTTGGTTCGGCTTGATGTGGGCGACCATATAACATGCCTACTTGCACACACGATGTCCTTTGCTTGAAAATAAGATAGACAATCAAATTCTCATACGCGGCCTGAGAACTCGTCGAAGAGGTTAAAGGATGCCACCGACCACATCCTAGCGTTTGTGTAGTTTTGCTATACATCTATGAGGAAGGAGGGCCTATGTCTACCTAGGTATCTATCTAGGTACTCAGGGTAAGTAGCTGACTTCTTGGCCGCTTGATTTGTACTTAAGTATGTATGTAAAGATGTATATTACGTATCATGCAGCCTCAACCAGTCCAGTAGTGACATGTTCACTAAGGCTCCATTTTAACACCCTTGAGTCCCAGCCCGGGCGGGCCCCCCAGCTTTGCATCAAGACGTAGTGTCATATGTACACAATGCTAGCGTGACTGAACTACCTAGGTACTGAACAACTCCACGTCAAACCCTTTTCCCCTTCTCGTGGTTATATTCGTTCCTGAAATAGGCCTGGTAGATCAATCGGATGCCCAGGCGGGCTACTATGTCTAAGAACCTGTTATTGTTCGTCTCACCAAATGATGTTCATCTAAGGGTTTTTAGGGGGGGGGGGCATCTGGAGGTAATACTAATTAGATTAACAATAATGGGACCAGCCTTTTATAACGCACATCTGACGATTTTAACTTGCAACCCGCCCCTATGGTGATAAACTCAGAGGAGTGATAAGTTGCTGGCCGAGACACATGGCATCTGGATCCTCAGACGTGGGCGTTGACCGTACTGAGAAATCATATGGGCTCGTCGAAGTATATAGACGTCGTGAGATTATGTAACGTCAAAGCCACACTTGGTGGTACACTAACACAGCCACGAAACCTTAATCTAGGACAGATCGGATGTGGCACGTGCACGTGAATGCCTGCCCCTGAACCGTGTTACGCCGGCTCCAGACCCGCGAGATTCCCCGCGAAACGCCCATGCGTCAAGCTTCAGCCTCAAACGCGGAAGTTCCAGTCCAATGACCCGTGGCGGCTGTTCTTCCGCACTACTCGGCGCGGTGTCTGTCGTCTGCATAGGCCATACCATCAACACTGCATGCCATCGATAACCACACATACCCAGATTCATACCCATCGCCTATCGTCTATGGCCCCGGACCAAGACGACCACATACTCTCGATACAGTCGATACATCCGATACCAACATGCCTCCCGCATCGAGTCAGAAGGGCACCGGCAAGAAAGGGGCCGGTGCCATCGCCCGCCAGCGGAGCCGGAATACCACACCCAGCTCGGTCCCACCACCGGCCTCTCTGCCGCCCATCGAGACCAAGCAGACCGAGTACCTTGGCCTTGAATATGATTCGTTCCGCAATATCGCGTTCGAGGACATTGTCGACCAAAATGGCACCAGTTCCGGGATGCCTGATACTAGAAATATCGACGGCATCATGACCCGACTGCAGCGCCTGTCAGACACCCTCGAACGACGTCATAACTTTTGCGACCGTGGGATGAGGTTGATGGTGCCAAACCTGAGGATAAGAATGGACGAGGAGAGATCTAGGGAGGAGGAGCGACTGCGAAAAGAAGCTGAAGATGATGATGAACGTGCTAGGAAGGCTAATAAGGCGAACAAGAAGAAGAGGAAGGCAGCCGACACGCTGGCACCCAATGACAACAACATCGGTCAGTCCTGCGCTTTGTGCTGTTCCCATTATCGCATCAATTTTGTGGAAAGAACTGTTGATTTTGTACTATTATTTCCTGCTGCTGCTGTTTCCATCTCATGTCCTGCTAAGCTGTTGGCTTCCCTGGTCCCTCTGACTGAACTGCGCTGCGCTTAAGCTCGAGCTAGCAAAACCGTCGCTAACCACCCACACAGAAAGGTCATCCCCGCTGCGCGACTCCAACAAACCTAGAAAATTATCGCGCGACAACGACTCCGTCTCGTCCTCTCTCTCCCCCGTTGCCCCTGCTACCCCAGGCGCCGCGGCCATGGAGCTCGACGAAAAAGCCAAGGCCAAGGCCAAGGCCAAGGCCGCAAACGACGACGATTCTTCAGACTCGAGCTCTGACGACGGCGCCCCTCCCCAGCGCCGCGTACCACAAGCGAACACATTTGGAGATGACCCGTCCACATTCCCAGACCCGACAGTGTACGAGGTAACGAAAGTGGATAGAAAAGTTATGTCAGACGAAGAAATAAAGGAAGCGACCTCGGTCGCCACATACCCCAAGAGCGATTTGGCCGATCTGATCGCTGGAATCCCGCCAGACAGGGACTTCAGCAGTGCGAAACCAACGAACCAGATATCCTTCTCGACTTTCTCCACATACATCGAGCCATATTTCCGAACATTCACAGAGGAAGACCTCGCGTTCTTGCGCGAGCGTGGCGAGCGCGTCACCCCTTTTGCTATACCTAAGAGAAACAAGAAGACCTACAAACAGATTTGGGCTGAGGAGGACAACCAGATGGAGGTTGACGTACTAGAAAAGCCACAACCCAACGCGCCCCGCGGAAGCATTGAGCACATGACCGATGATATCGCCGAGACGGATAAGCTGTCAGTTGGGCCCTTGCTCTCACGCCTTATGCAAGCCATGAGGCCCGAGCGGCGCGCCGTCGCTAGCGAGGACGGACGCCCCATAACCAACGGCGAGACGAATGGCAACATCATGGACGTGTCAATGAACAGCCTCGACGGCCCCGACAGCACAGCCCCTTCTGCTACGCAACCCAACGGACAACCCTCGGAGCGCGAGCTCTCACCCGCAGCACACATGCCCGATTCCAACTCCGAATCCTGGAAGAAAGCAACTCACCCGAAACTCGACTACAATCAAGTAGACGAGCGCATCAAGCAGGAATTGCGACACATCGGGTTTCTTCCCATGCCGGCCGACTCGGAACTGCCCCAAGCCGAAGATGCCCGTACCGACTACGACGGCGCCTACGACGATGAGGTCGCCGCGCGGCTCCGCCTCCTCCAAAGTCGTCTGCGTGAGCAGATGCTCGTCAACGGTGCACGCAAGGAGAAACTCTCCGAGCTCGTCCGCGAGCGCATGGCGTTCCAAGAGTACCAGACTATCCTCGAGGATCTTGACAGCCAGGTGCAGGCCGCGTATCTTAAGAGGACACGGACCATGGGCAAGACCAAGAAGAAGTCCCGCCCGGGCGCCGCCGTGCCGGCTGCCACGGGCGTGGCGAGGCCGGGCATTGGTGATCTCACGAAGACGCTGATGGAACGGCGAAGACGATGGATCGAGAGCATCGGCACGGTGTTTGATGGGGAGAACCTCGGTAAGGTGCCGCGGGCGAATGAGCCGGAAAGCTCCATCTTCAAGCAGGCCGAGGTGACGGAGCTCGTCAAGAAGGAGACGCAGAGATGGGACGAGGATGACGATGAGTAGAGGTCTACATCTCCTCGTCCTTTGTATGAATCTACGGTAATGCGCCGCCGCACAGATTCTTCTTCCTTGTCTTCGGAAGCTAGCTCTAATACATCCGAAGGGTCTGACTGGCGCAGCTGGACCGGCAGCAACAGCTAGGCCTACAAGGGCGGTCGGCTCGACTTCAGCAACTGGCCAGTCGGTACTCAGGTCCCAAGGACCCGATTTGAAGTGGGATGACGAGTACCCGAGGTTGATCTGAATTATGTGGTCATGTAATGGCGTTGGTCGGAAAGGAGTCAGGTGCATCTGATGGCTTGGTTGGCCTCAATTGGAGGTCAAATTGGTAACGGACCGGCGCGGGCGAGGTCCTTCTCATGGCGTTATAGGCATCGTGTTTTCTCTTATACCAGGTAACATTGTTGGAATTTCAAAAAACACACATAATTAATATCAGCAAAATTGCATTACAGCACCAGCCAGATACGGCGCCCTCACCCCAGTCACGTCCCGCAGAGGGGCAGTATTGGTCATGGCGTCGAAGCCCAGGTGAAGCTGATGGTGATAATGGCAGGCACTAGGACCGGTGAGTATAAGCTGCGCGACTTGTGCAAATACTTCCTTTGGATGAAGCAGCAAGCAAAGCGGTGTTGGTGTAGGAGACAACACTACCCGGCTTGGAAGGCTGCAGAACGCCTGACCCAGACCTGTCCTCGTCATCTGTGAGGAGGCCTGCAGCTAGGAGGCGCTTTCACATAGCAGCCACTTCTAACGTACCTTTCGTTTCGCGCCTATCGTTCTCCTGCCGAATTGGCGTGAGAGCCACCACCACCGTTACCTGACACGGTAATAATACGTGGTATATTGTAGGATCGAGGTATGAGGCTAGACTCCGCAACCTCTCAGCCGTTTTGTGCAACATCGACAAGACAATGGAGAGCGCGTACTAGGTAGGTGGTGCAGACCCGTGGTAAGGTCTGCCCCGCCTCTCACCTTGGATATGAGGAAGAGGATGAGTATTAAAGCCTGGCTTCTTAGGTACCTAGGTAGTATATTGCCCATTTCCTGCCTAGTTGCCTTTCGAATGACCACAAGTATACATTTATCCTTCTCTGAAGTTGTAAGTTTACCTCCACCGTCTCTACCTTTACCACGGTTCCCTTGTCTAACCCGGAGTATAGTCTCAAGGCTGGGCCGGCCGCAACACAGCCCGGATCATTTGCTCTCGATCCATGACCGTGAGATGGCTTCATACGGGATGTAAGACGAAGCTACGGGGATACTCCCCACGCAGCCCGCCGGATGCCGCCGAACATCTGGTTCTGGAGTGCTGCTTGGGAGACCGGAATCCAATTCCCCGGTTGGGTACCGCCAGTATGGTATTGTAACCCAAGTCTTCGTCGAGAGTAGTTAGCCCGCCGGTCTTGGAGTAGTCACACCACATATGTATGTATGTATGTATGTATGTGTGTATGTCTAAGTATGTATGTACGCAGCCATCATCGGACAACCTCACGTCACTTAAGCGGAGCCGCCTGCATCGACACACATTGCACCATTCAACACCTTATTGGTAGCACGGCCTCCCTCCGCCTCTGGAGGCCAATGAGGAAGACGGCAATGTGGCTGGTCTCCACCTCACAAAGGTATGCCGCCGCCTCCGGTGCTGAAGGGCGATAATTGCTCGGAGCCCAGACACGATCTCGTCTTCGGTAATCACCACATCATACATAACCTAGGGCTGGGTACCTAAATTGGTCACTCTTGCGGCGGATAAGAAGAAGGGAGACTCAACCTACCCAGATCGCCGATCGACAGATTCTTGGCGCATCTGGAAAACCCAGAGGGTTGCCGGACGACCAATCCTTTCTTTTGATAGCTTATATATGACCTACCTAGTATGGAGGGCATTAAACTGTAGGTCCCTTCGAGTGGCTTATCACAAGGCATTGAATGCACATGTTCTTGGCCATACAATACTCAATGACTACGACTGGAGCAGCGACTATGTCCACGGGTGTCGAGGATTACCGCAGTGAAAGGAAATCCCCGGGGATGAAGAGACAATCGGGTTATCTACTTACTGCAATGCTGATACGAGCCCCAATGTAGCCTTTTCCTCCCATATAATACGTCGAACGCTACGTAGTATGCCATAAGGTGTGTACCAGTTGGGTAATTGACATATACCGCCCCCCCCCCCATCATTCATATGTATGTCAACAGCACCGTTCCCTTCCTTCCCGAGGTCTTCACAGAAGTCTCCAGGCCCTTCCTGCATTGATATTGCGAAACATCCTGCTTATGAACTTGGTCGGATATGATATGCCACGAGATCAGGGAAATAACAAATATTGACCTAGAACACTGATATTCGGGAAACGAAGGCGCTCGTCCCGAGCGAGCTGGTCATGAGTCTAGTGGTAGCCCCGAGGTGATGTATATGACAAGCCACCTATCTACATTTGGGAGGTGGTAACATGCAGATCTTGCTTGGTTCTCCGTGATGGGCTGACAATACGGAACTGGTACATCAACTGCGAGCAGGATAATGTCGCCCGCAAGATCACTACACCGAAGCCGAGGGTCACGCCCAGCTCGAGGACGACCAAGTGCTTCCATCACTGAATCAGTTATCATATACACACGTAATCTGACAGGCTCACTACCCTGCCGCTGATTCTCAAGCACCTCCAGATATCGGTCTTTCAAAGGGTGATCTGAAGCTGGGCACTGCGTGGTGATGAACATTTCGCTCGGGCTCCCGGAGCGGGGTGACTCGCTTGAGAGGAGCTCCTAGTCATCATACACTACCTCCAATGGAACCCAGCGAAAGCATGCGTATGCTGGAAACCGGTTTGGTGGTGGGAGCCGGTGAGCAAGTATCACAAATCAGAATTTCTAACGAGAGAACAAGCTTCCGTACGGGGGAATTTTATCGTCACACTGCTCCCGTTGACAGCATGAAACGTGGGCTGGCGCACGTGCGGGTGTCGAATAGCACTGCCTTATTTCCTACCACAGCAAAAGGGCCGCACCAAATACGTGTTGGCCGCAGCTCGCCGGTACCTAGGTCAATGGTGGAATCTACATCCCTACCCACGCTCTGCCCAGGTGCTCCTTGAGGCCTTCGAAGGGTGTGACTGGGGCTTTGCAGTTCAGCTGTGTACTCAAGTAGTCACCCCACCATCGAGGACTCGCTCCATCAGACTCATGCAATATTGGCAGCCGCATATCACAAATATATCAGGATTCAGGGCGTTTGTCAGGAATACACTTCTTTCATTCAGGGGCTCCGTGCCGTCTCTACTTGACACGATTTGCGTCTCGCTCAGGACACCAAGGCCTGGTTCCTGGGCTGCCTCTCCCACTAAGAGGCAGTTCTATTCCAGCCTTTTTTCACCCCAACCGAACATGCTGTTTTGCTCCAAAGATAAATCCAGAAAATCAGCAGATAGCCTCCCAGAGTTGTGTGCCTGAACCATACATGATGCCTTGCCAAAACCGCTTGTCCCCCAAACGCCATTGATGCCTCGCGAAACCAAATATAAAAAATTGCTAAGGGGTATCATGGGACCAAGGTCCAAAAGAAATATTCAACGAGTAAAAAGTTTAGTAGAACCCTGGACACGTCGTTCGAACCCGTTATATCGGCTGTCCGTTCCAGTTCTCCCGGCGTCTCCATCCGTATGGACGGGTAACGCATTCTTCGACGCGTCTCAATTTCTATGCCGTAGATTGTGTACTGGCTGTGTTGTTGCAGAAACCCATTGGTTTCCTCTCTTTTCGTCTTGTGTGTGTGTGTGTGTGTGTGTGTGTGTGTGTGTGTGGTTGGTGTCTAAGGGCTTGTCTGAACCGCTCTACGCTCCACGGCTAAATCTTCGACAATGACCCGGCCCCGTAGTCGTCGAATGGCCCTCTCACGCCGGACCATCGCATTTGTTATTTTGGGACAGTAACCCTTCGGAAGAACCGACGCTTTGCATCGTGGACATAGGGAGCTTTGCTCGCTGAGGACTTCGTCCACGCACTCCGGGTGATATATGTGGCCACAAGGGAGTTCGCGGATGATCGTGACACGGTTCTGGAAATCTTCCGAGCATATCCTGCAAGTTGGTTGACGGTCCGTCGCGTTACTGGCAGCCGTCAAGCCTGCAACAGAAGATCTGACAGCTGGACTAGCTAGAGCCTTCTCTGATACAGTGGGCGCTGGGGTTCTCAATGTCGCTTCACCAACGCTCTTGTTGCTGTTCCGTACATGGCCTTGTGCTGGTCCTTGTTGAGAAGTCGGCGAAGGCGGGGACACATTTGGCTTCGGTTCGTAGTTATACGTGAAGAGCGGGAACTTTTCGACGTATTCGATCGGAACTGTGATGCGTTTGATGTTCATTGCCTCCAGATTCACCTCACCACTGGCAACACGACGTTGTAGTGACGTGCGGCGTTTGCGTTGGATGTAATATATAAGACAAGAAATGGCAGCCACGACCAGTAAGAGTACAGCAATGCACACCAGGATGAACACCCACAAGGTTGGCAACATATCAGAGGTTGCCAGGTGAATTTGTGACCATATCCGGACATAGTCGTCGGCATCCGGGCTGTACATGGCGGTAATATTCTCGCCATAGGGCACTGAGCTGACATTGCCAGAGTATAGGCTCAATGCCTCCATCATGGCAGAGCCCATCATTCCGGGCACAGCATAGATGGGAAATTTGCTGTTTGTCTTCCAGGCGCCAGAGTCATGCAGGTTCCATTGTTCGTCCTTGACCCCCGGGGGCTTTTCGGATCCATTGTCCGGTTTGTATGTGATATATGCTCGAATAGGATCGACGGTAGCGGCTGTCAGGTAGGCTCTTGTACAGTTGGCATTGTACCAAGGCACCAGAGCGATGAGATTGTAGTCGGACGGCGGCAGGTCCGACTGTCGTACGGCTGTAGATGGTATGTAGGCAGACTCCAACTCCTTGCACGGGTCGCTGGCGTCGAGGTCAGGGACATACATCAGACCCTGAATGATGCCATCATTGGTCGGGGAGTACTTGGACGACAGGATGGTGATGTTTTCATTTAGTTCCGCAGAGTAGGCAATATCACTCTGTACGACATTAATGGGGTGCCCACGGCGACGGCGCCGGCGACGGGAAGAGACGCTAGAACGAGTAGACGCGTCAGGCACGGGACGACTCACGGAGAGCGCAGTGATATTCCTGATGACGGTCGAAGGAATGCTATCGGAACCAGACCACACCGGATTGCTGAACAGAAGACTTGAAAAGCGTGTCAGTAAAGGGCTAGCCCGATGAGGATGATATCAATGCTGGATATTATGAAGATAGATAATCCGGTTCATCTTAAAAACATATGGTATGGAAAAGGACCCATTCCCAGTCGGCGTGGCAGCCTGCCAAGACGGGGACAATTTGATTGGGAATTGACCCGTGATGATGGTGACGGGAAAACTGCATGTAAAGAGAGGGGCCTGGGAAAGGGGACCGCTTGGCGACAATTTGATGCAGGATGGCGGCTTCTCAATGTCGACGATGACGATGGCGATGGCGATGGCGATGGCGCTGACAAGACGACCACACTACCACCACGGACCCGCCAGGATGAGGTGGGACAGAACGGGAGGCTATGCATAGAATATGACAATTGCAACAAGACAAGATACAAACTCGAGACATACACTGCATTTTGAATATCATCGACGTAGGCTGTGAAACAAAATGGCAGTCAGTAGCCGTAGGAATGCGTGTATATGGATGGGTAGTTTGCTTCTGGGCGAAGGGCAAATCTGTGGTTGTCTCGTGGTGCCAAGACGGCTGCCAAGGCTGGGGAAGCGATGCCCAGCAAGTCCCAAGAGATTTGACGTCTCGTCTGGCGTAACTCCAAGACGGGAAAACAGCCCTGGAAGGTCCCAGATGCAGTTGATAGATTGAATTGATGCTGAATCGAAGAGTCCGTGCTTACTGTTGCCCATCATTGTCGGCGATCATTGTGTGGGCTGGAGAACCCAAGGCTCGAGGCGAGAATGCATCTAGACACAATAGGAGAACGAAGAGGAAGGGGGGGGGGAGTTTCGTTCGTGGGGTGTTTTTTGTTTTGTTTTGTTTTGATAAGGTAGTAGAGGTAAAAGGTTAAAAGATTGTTTTTGGAGGGTGTTGAAGGAAAAGGATGGATTGGCGTCATCCACGGCAGCAAAAAAGTGAAGAAGAGGGAAAAAGGGGAGCGGATTGGGTTCCGCCCATCAAGTGAACTGAACGTTGACTGGAGGTGAGTTGGCCGACGGCCAGGGAGCCTGGGAGCCACGGAGCCACCTGGGGCACACTGGCACACTGTTGTGGTGCCTGCCTGCTGCTAGTCGATCAAGACAACCTGAACCTTGACCGGCTACTGGAGCCTCTGCAGGTTAAGGTTGGGAAGAGGCAGGTGTGACAGGGGTGGATTATGTAGATGGGTCAAAAACGGGATAAAGAGGTCTGGAGAATGCGACACACACACTTTGGCTCCAGGAGGAGTTCCTCCCCTCCGGAAATGCAACACTGCGAAACTGCGATGCGAAACTTGGCACTCAAGGTATTTCCAATTCCTGTCCTTTTTGTCTCCTGCCTTTTCGTTTCTTTTTATCATTTTTTTGGTTTTATTTTTTTGATTTACAGTATACTACGCAGTACGTCCGTTCCTAGCAGTCCTAGTATAGATCCAGGCAGCCAGGTAGATATATCAGTAGGATACGTATGTGCAAGGATTATACCTGACATCAATTGATACTGGTGGTCAAGTGTCATTGGGAAGGCCAAGTGGGTCTAGTTAACGCCTCTCGAACCCCATCAATCGGCACTCAAGACCAAACGTCAGAACGCCTTCCATGAATATCAATCCCGTCTAGCCGGATTACTCGGTGTGGCATTGCCAAGTGCATTTTGGTGCAACCAAACAGCTTTAGGGCACAGTGAAAGGGCAGGGTTGTCGGACTGACAGCCCTGGGCGTCCGGAAGATAACTCTTTCCTTATCCTGTGTGCCCTGAGACCCGAATATGTACTTGAGTACCTTGGTACACACCTCCTGCCGGCTATCATGTAATGGATTGTCGAGCGGCATTTTCTATTTTCTCCGCAAGCCGTTCCCTTTCGAGACCGACTTGCTGGTACCTGGAGAGTTTCTCCACCTAGATAGGTCAGCAGCTGCATGACAGAACATAACATCGTCCAATGTTGAATCAGACATACGAACTTTAAGTTTTGGGGCAACAGTGGGTAGTAATAAGAACAAAGTATCCGAGTACTTAGTCAGTTTAGTATGTAGAGAAGCTCTCTTTGGGCTCTTTGCCCGCCCACATTGCCAAGAACGGGGATCACCTTAGCGCAAAGCTTCTTTATCATCCTGGTCCGGTCAGCCTTCCCCTCGGCCCCTTTTCACTCACTGCCGCGGGGAAACCTTGGAACTTGCACATTTGGGAAGGGGGCGCTGGTCTGGACCCTTCTTTTCCTTCTGACGTCGATGTTTGTGGTGTGATGCACGACATAGTATGTGACTCGTACGCACGTACGCGTCTACGGAATATCCAAGTCAGAACAGACCTCAGTATAATATCTAGGTATAGTTAGGTACCTACTATGTATGGACCTTTACAGCGTATTGCTTACATGTAGGCCCCTCTGGTTGTGTGATGTTGAGCGATATGACAAAGCTTACAGCGCACATCTACGTATATACGACCAATGTCTTCAGTCATGGCCCGGTCATTCCATACTTCGCTTCTTCTTCTTCTATCTTCTACCAAGCTTCTGCTCTAACGACCGCCCCTAACGGCCATCGTTGATCCCGCCAAGTCCACCGTTGGTAACTCAGACCCACGAGGTCGGAGCTTGGCGTCGAAGCTTAGCCCTGAAGCTTACCTGGATAGCTCTCTACTAAGGTGGTTTACTAATTGGCTGTGTGACCTTAGCATGTGGATCGGCACTCACCTTCCACAGCACATAAGCCAATGTTATCGAACCTTGAGCATCACCAAAAGCTGACACTGGCACTACCTGGTAGCACTGACACTGACTTTCGATTCAGTGTTGCTCGTGGTGCCTGCGATGATCGGCATGTATCTTATTCCGGATCAAGAGTATGATGCTCATCGATATCATATTGCTGGATAGCACTTGGGAACTTTTGAGTGACACCGGGATGGTCGATAGGTGTCTGCAGGGCTCTTTGCCGTGCCGAGACACCAAAACACCTGACTACCAATGTCTTACTTTTTTTTTCCTAGACGCCCGCCCACCTGGATAGCAGTCGATCTTTCGGTCGGTTCGGCCTCTTTCTACGCTTTCCTTGCTCCTCTCTGACGTTTCCCTGTACGTCACTAATGCTGGCCATGTCAATGACAATGCTTGCAATCGTCCAGCACGCTCGCTATACATATATCCGCTATGATGCCCAATATGGGCCACCTGGGCAGTGATATGGCCGTGGACATATAGGCGCACCGCTCAAGTCCTGGAAATTTCGGATCCCGCGGTGTTAGCCGACAAGAAGATGGGCTGGGGGGGAAAACTTCACAGGACGTCGCGCGGAACACGGCACCACCTGGGCAGTGGGCATCGTCATCAGCAGGGGCCCTTCAGTCGACAATGCCCCTTGCCTAATCCATTTTCATAGTCTCGTACCCGGATTCGTCGGCACTATCCAATTTCCAGACGATAATCCTGTGAGCAATGGTGCTGACCAGCTCGACAGTAGACTGAGACCAGGCTGTGTTGGCACTATGCAAGAGAACGGGTCGACCAATCCATCGTTGGGTTAACGGGTAACCGGCATTGGGATAGGAGGTGGTGGAAGCTTTGGAAAAAGGGACAGTTGCTCCCAAAAGGGGTCAAAAGGCTGTCTAGGTGGAAGTGTCTTCAATGAATTGGGCGTGCCAGCTTGAGCCTTCGTGCCTGAGTAGTTTGCTCAGTGACGAGGTATGAGTGAAAATCTCAAGGTGAGGAAATCTGTATCTGCTTTCTACTTGTTCTAGGGTCCGGAGGATCGCATTACCTTGCTCCAGCTCCTCGTACATTCTGCAGTTCAGGAACAAGTGCTCTTGTGTTACTGATAGCGAAGATCTGCAACAATATTAGCAATCTGAGCCCCCCCCCCCCGGTCTCCAAGGTCCAAACCTTCCTCTACACATACCTTCCACCGGTACTGAGTTGTGTTCCCTCGGAATCTTCGGTGCATTTCGAAATCCAAGCTTGTGAGACGTCGATCAACTGTTGCAAGGTGGCAGTCTAATGCACGAAGCTGTATAGCAGGCTGGCAGGATAGCATGAACACAGCATGCCCATGATCTCGAATTTCCAGCGGTACTGCGCCACCACCAAAGCCTCTCCCGAGAGGTCGATGGCGACGTGACACTCCTCCGAGACCTTCAAAGCCAAATCTTACACGCCTCTCCAGATGTCTGGCTTCTGTTACTTCCGAATCCCCCCCCCCCCCCCGCCTCCCTCTTGCACAGCTACTCCTTATCCAATTCAGGTAGCTGGGGTACGCAATTAGTTGCCTTCTTTGTGCTTACGGAAACGTACGGCAAGGGAACAGGATACATCATTTCCCCAGGGTTGCTATTCCCCTTTAGAGCTTTTACCGGTGGACCGGTCTGCACCGCATATGCAGAGCCCGTCAAGCGACATGTCACAAACTCACCGAACGTTGGAGAAATAACAAGATATTTGCTACCCGCTACCAAGTCTACACATATGAAGACTCTACACTATGCATCGAGGTCTACCTGAGCACTGGCGTTGGTCACGATAACGGCCGCATCTGTCTCACCGGGGACCGGCTCTTATACCGCATTGATGACAGGTGAAACCTCATGAAGCCTGCTTCACTGGTATGTGAGAAGCAGCTGAGATCTTTCCAGGCGAGACCTGAGAGCTTGCACTGTGTCCAGACTGGCTGGTCCTGGATGATGTCTTGCAGCCTCTGAATAAGGAGGACACCTCGAATCCGTCAGAACGTCCAAGTGATGGAGCACAAACAGCAAATCCAGTATTCTACTTGGTGAGTAATCTCATACCTAGGTAGGAGGCTTGTATGGTGGTCATAAGTCGTTGCTATTCACACATGAAGCACCTGGGCAAGTGTCCTATCATCAATGAACACGTCTAATCCTTCAGGTAGCATAAGGAAAAGGGATTGGTACATATGGTTTCTCTTCGCATCGACGAGCTTCTCATCGGTTACGCGAAGACCTCAAGCTTTGACCTTCTCATTGTTTCGAGCGGGCTGGAGGCAGAAGTCACCCCTTGAGATTCCGTCGTAGTTCTAGCCTCATTGACAACAGCAAGCTTTCCTTCTACAGATCAACAGTATGGGAAGGAACTGGGCCTAGCCACAATGGCTCCTCGGGACCACGACACCATGGTAAGCATCGGCCCATAGCACCGTCCCACGATGCGACTGGGAAGGACGAGGTGGCACAACAGACACCTGTGAAGACGTCTGAAAGAAATGCCAAAAAGATCACGAGGAGAAAGAAGGATGGATATTCAAGAGGAAAGACAAAAAGAGTTCGGCCGCGCAATTACGCGGCCTACATCTCTGTCTCCAAGAGGGAGCTTCACCCAGGCCTCGAGGGTTAACATTGGGTGGCTCGGGGGGCGGAGGCCCCCCGGTTATAACCAACCTCCTAGAACGCCGTAGACACGCTCCCGTTACGGGGTGGCGGACACTGTCACGTCCTCGGAGGGTTAACATTAGGTAGAAAGGGGCGGGGGCCCCGGTTGTAATCGAACTCAGGCGTCCAGGGCGGTGGTGTGTTGGTAAGGGTCAAGCGCCTTTACCACTACACCACCGCCCGGTGAGAGAACCAAGGAAACGTTTCGTTTATAAGGCACGGTTGGCTGCTGGTGGATTGGAACCTGGGCACGTGCCGCCGTGGGTGAGCTGGAAGCTGGGATGAAAATCGGCGTGGACAGGCGAGGGTGGGCGAAACACGAAACACGGGTCGTACCAGTATTACTTGCTTTGAATCCTCTACCTGACTTCACAGTCGAAGCTCATCCAAGCTTTATTTTCCAGCAGACTCGATCCATGCGATCTTGGTCAAGGAGGACTGGAGAGCCAGTGGCACTGATTTATGGGTTTCGTCTTCCGTTGTGTTCCTCTCTTTCGCTTCTCGCCTTCACACTCTGACTATTGCACTCTCGACAGATACCAGGACCGGATACCAAGTGCGAGAGGGCTCAACTTTGCCTCCGTCCGCAAGCATTTCTTGTTCTGGGGCGTCAACGACTCAGTGACGCTCGCTACCATCGACAGCGCGCTAAACAGAGATCCACGAGATGAGAAGCATCCGCGGGCGATGGTGTTTGGACAGTATAGCAACTGGCTCAACCTTTCAGCCAACGGCCTACTGGTGAAGGGTATGTAACCAGACAACCCCGACCCCATTCCCTGAAAGGCCACCGGCTCCCTCGTTAATCTGCATACCAGTTACCATGGGCACAACAAAAGCTTCAACGGTGAGAAGAGAGTTGGACATGAGTTGCGTGCGCATCGGGGCGTTTGGTATAGTATTATGAGTTTCCCATCGGTATTTCCGATCTCCAGGCTGATTGACTTGAGAGTCGACCCAACCGGTCCTTCGCCATCTTGAGGCAGCCAACAACGGCCGTTTGACGAGCAGGACATCGAGGTCCTGATATCCTGTCATGTAAACTTACCCGCAAATTGCCCGCGGAGGAATGCTGACGAGCTCACTTTGACAAAGTCGTCCTCGGATATGGACGACCCTCTTTCACAGGTCCCAGACTTATTGATGCACTTCCGGAATACCGGTTGGTTTTATGTTCCTTTAATTGCACAGCTGCCGCGTACGTGTGACCACATCTCAATGCTCCGAGGTATCGATTGGCGCAACTGAAGACGACGAGCACTAGAGCATCCAGGCTACCAGAGTGGTAGGTATATGGATGCCGTTATGGATTGGTTATATATCTCTCCAAGTTTGGCACCTCGCCCTCCTTTAGTCAAGTCTGATGCTGTTTCCCCTCAGGATCGTCATATGTGCATGGACGACGACGGTCTTACCACAGTACACGTGTAGAAGTGAAGTAGAAGTGTGTGGAGTCAACGGTTCCCGCGCGCAACGGCCCGGCGGCTTCTGAAACGTTTGTTGACGTTGGGGAATCCGTACAGCATTGATAGTATGGATACCTAGTACATATAACCCCCTCGATACCGCCGACTTGATGATGTTGATCATCGATTCGTGGAGTCTGCTTCCATTGGCTTCGCAGGGCCAGTTGGCAATTGTGCCGCTCAAACATCGCTTTGGGTAGCTGCGCCTCTCAGCGTTCAAAGTGGGACAGTATTTACATGCTAAGAGATAAATATAGCAAAGCAAGTTGATTTGGGGCCCTCAGCGCGGCTGAGCATTGTTACTAAGCCGGTAGCTGAGAAGTGCTTGGTACCTAGCAAACTGCGGCGTTGGGCGTCACATACCAGGTACTCAATACGGTGTCCATTAGAGAAACGAGTCCCAATACCTCCAGAACCCTGCAGTCTCCGTGTCCCTTTTTTTTTCTTGGCTGACGACAGTCGCTTCGTCTTTTAAGGTCTTGGCCCGTTGACAGGACAGACAAGGTGCCTGCAAAATTACCCCTCCATCCACGCAAATGTGCCCCTCGCTCCACAAGAGCTCGTAAAGTCGAGCTCTGAATGGAGTCTTGGCGCGTTTGACCACCACAACCCACAGTACCACTTGTACTCTTCCCAGGTCTCCCCTAACCAACCTGTGCTGGGACCTTCCTCCATGGCCCGTTGCCTTTTCCTGTCTCTTCCGCCCTCTTCTTAATTCTCCTTTTTCCTTTCCTGCATTCAACAAGAAACCATTTGTGGACGAGGCTCTTTAGATACGCAGCCTCGAGAAGAAAACGGCACAGCTAGACACGTTTCCTCGCCATTACCAATACTGAAGTCTCACGAAGCTCCCCTCCGACCGCTGCTTGACCTTGACAAACAGGGCGGTTGATAAGGTTTGTCGCCCTGTCTCGGAAAGCTTACATACACACTACACCTCTTTCCTACCATCTCGAGCCAATCTGACCACAGTCCGGAGATCCAGCTCATAAATCGCTATGCCTTCCTTCAACATGTCTCCCCTTCTCCTGGGGTTGGCTGTCCTCTTCCTCTTTGCCGGGCATGCTCATGCTTTCGGAGCTGGAAACATCGCCGGTATCTCCAAGGTT
Source organism: Cytospora piceicola (assembly GCA_023375675.1). Taxonomy (NCBI): domain Eukaryota; kingdom Fungi; phylum Ascomycota; class Sordariomycetes; order Diaporthales; family Cytosporaceae; genus Cytospora; species Cytospora piceicola. Next base: position 731,892 of record JALQBC010000014.1, on the reverse strand, counting down.
GAGGGCCAGAACTGTAAGCTGACAGCCGTCTCTTGCCCCCACACAGCCGTCAGCCTCCATACTGACCATTTCACTTCACAGGGCGCCATGGAGACATTGAAGATGTTCTCCTCAAGATCCTGATGGCCCGAGCCGCTGGTGGCAAGAAGTTCGACAAGCTTATGGTCTCCCGCACCTACTTCGGCAACTGGCTCCGCGACTACTCCCAGGCTATAGACGTTGGAACTGTCAAGTCCGTCTCTGCCGAGGCTATCCGCCTTCTGCTCTGCATTCTCGGCTTCTTGACCTTTGGGTACGGCTCCAAGGAGTTCGAGGTCACTGCTGATCGTCTGGGCTGCTACCGGCCTGAAGGTACTACTACCCAATTCCCCTCCACGCCATAAACGCTAACATTGATTTTAGATCACATCGATAACCCCAAGAACTACGCTGACAACGTGGATGCCCGTCAGTATGACGAGCGTCTGCGAGGACCTGTCGACGAGAGCGTTGAACTGGCTATCGACGAGGAGACCGGCATGAAGAACTACATCGCGAATGAGAACCTCGGTATTGTGACCAGCGCCGCTCACGTTCGCAAACTCTTCACGAAGTGTATCTCGCTCGGTCGACGCTACCGCCGCGAGGAGAACAAGGAAGACCTGTACGAGGCTCTTCGACTTATGGGAACCGGTCTCCACTGCTTGGAGGGCAAGTTATCTTCGTCTACTATGAAACATAAAGGTGGTGCTAACTGTTGATCACAGACTTCCTCGCTCACAGCAACTACTGCGAACTTGCCCTCATTGAGCTCGGTGAGAGTGAAGTCTTCCCCCACGTGGGCAGAGACACCAAGATGCAACTCGAGGGCGCCCGTCACAGAGTCTACCCTTGCATTACTGGCACCTTCGGTGGTGTGGACTTCCTCCACTCCGTTACTGGTGAGGTGTCCGACAAGCTTACCCAGAACGAGATCGAGGAGCTTGAGGGCACCCTGCAACAGAGCCAAAACACCGATACCAGCATCCTGCGCAACCTGCTCGACATGATTCCTGATGGTCTTTTCGGTGGTGATAACAAGAAGGACAAGTTGGAGAACATCCAACAGAATGCCAATGCTGCTCAGATGGACCAGATGCAGGTCTCGCCCCGTGACCCCGAGGAGTACACCCTATACGTCAAGAACGTTTTCGAACAGATTATGCCTGCGATTGAGTTCCATGACGAGATCATCAAGAGCGTTACCGAGGCTATTGAGAAGATTCCCATTCTACCCAAGATCGTCGAGCAGCTCGAGGAACAGCTCTCGGTTTTCGTGTTCTCTGTTATCGCGCCTTTCATCGTACCCGTCATTACCCAGATCAAGAACGAACTGCGCACTGGCTCCGACGAAATCATCCAGAGCTCCGATAATGAGCAGCACATCGTCTTCAACGATGATGAGAGCACGGATCCCACACACTCTATGCTGTCCAAGGACCACTTCTCCAACATCCTCAACGAAGTTGCCGGCAAGACCGCCGCCAGTGTCGTCGGCTGGGTTGTCCCCCAGCTTATGAGGGCTTGGGACGACGACAACGTCAACATCAAGCATCTCTGCAACCACATTATTGGCGGTGTCATGCACCATCCCGCACAGCGCGAGATGGGTGAGGACGGCGCTCAGGAAGGCCGCACGCTTATGTTCCGCTCTGTTGAGGAGTGGTGGAGCGACATGTCCGACGAAGAGAAGGATGACTACAGGCGTAAGCTGTCGAGAAGCGGCGTCAAGCGCGGCGAGAACCACAAGGAAGGCGTCCAGGACACAGGCCACGGTCATGGCTGTGGCGGTAAGCTGCACATGCACAAGCAATTTGCCGACGGTGAGGATGACTCCATGGAGGACAAGATCGCTGGTGCTGCAGCTGGTGCTATCATCGGTGGTGTGACTGGTGGGCTGTCCGACCTGATCAGCAACTCAACCGGCGGGAAAGTCAACCTCCCAACCTCCGAGGAGCCCACAAAGGGTGGTGGCCTCTTCGGCAACGTCAGCTCTCTGTTGGAGGGTGCATTCCAGAAGGGCTCCGAGTCCTTCGAGTCCCAGCCGCACCGCACCTCAGCCGGTGGCGGTGGTGTCAGCCAGACCCGCACCGAGTACGGGCGGAGCTCCAGCGGGAGAAACTACGAGCAGGCCGAGTACACGGAGACGCGTTACGACAACGGACGGGAGACGGAGGACTACCGCCGCTACGAGCAGCAAGACGTCGGCCGCGGTCAAGAAGAAGGCTACGGCTATGAGCGGCGCCAAGAGACCTACGGCGGACGTCAGCACACGGAGGAGCGCAGCTGGGAGGGCGGCGCGGACTTCGGTGGGGAGAGGAGACACCATGGCCGCCAAGAGAACGAGGGCGGATACGGCGGTGGCTACGGCGGAGGCCGTGAGGAGCGCCGCGATGAGGGTAGCTACGGCGGTGGCTACGGTGGAGGCCGTGAGGAGGGTGGCTATGGAGGCGGATACGGTGGAGGCCGTGAGGAGCGCCGCGATGAGGGTGGCTACAGCGGTGGCTACGGTGGAGGCCGTGAGGAACGCCGCGATGAGGGTGGCTACGGTGGTGGCTACGGTGGAGGCCGTGAGGAGGGCGGCTATGGAGGCGGATACGGAGGTGGCCAGCAAGAGGAAGGAGAAGGCTGGAGTGGTGAGAGACGCGGAGGTGGTCGTCGCGGCAGTCGTGGGAGCCGCGAGGGTGGTGGCGGCGGCGGTTGGTTCTCTTGAGAGATGCCAGTCGACAAGTCGTAAGGATGAACTGAATAATGACTGATTGACTCATGGACACAGCAATAGATTCTAGTCTTATGAGAAGCCTTAGAAGCCTTGAAAGTTGCCTGTTTATGTGGATGGGATGTCTATACGTACCGAACACTTCACGAGATCAATGTATACTGATTTGCCCACTACTGAGCATATATCCCTTAACAATTTCGTCGAGGCGCTTTGGACATGGAGGAAGTGGCTGTAGGCTATTGCCTGACAACCAGAGATTAGTACCAATAGACATGGTGTTGTCTCCTGCGGCACAAAACCAGCTGCTCCATTCTCTGTAGCCAGTTGAGGGTACAAGGTACAATTCTACCGGTTGCTGATCACCTGGGCAGACCGGAGGGGACCCCTACACACCTGCAATGCAATCGGTACTATGGACGAGTGCTGGCGGGAAGCCCAGACGGGCGGGCGCATTGTGTTTCAAAACCCTTCTAGAGCTGCCGCCGCCGGGCCGTTAGGCGGACCAGCCCGAGCTTTCCACATGGTTGCCGTCGTTGTGCAGGGTCCCTAGATCGCAACTGTAGCGCGCTGCCGCAACCTAGCCTCCGCCGTCGAGCTTAACATGTCAACGGACTTGACGCATGGCTCGCGTGTCGAGCCCCCTGGGCTTTATCAGCTACCGGGGAGAAAGGCCTCTGACGGTAGAATCATTGTATGGTATCGATCGGGTCACCGAGTGGCTTATGGTAGACTACTAGTATTTGGGGACCTACATAGTAGCATTGTCCTTCACTGATGGGTGGTGGTGATTTGTCCTTGATAGACCAACAGGAGCCGAGGTGCGCTGCGATACGTAACGTAAACGGTGCGCTTGCTTGCTACCTCCTCTTTCTCTCTCTCCCCATGTCTCTCCCTCCATACGACTTGGAATACTGGTTCACATTTGCGCATCTCCCCTCTTTGCGAGTGTCCTCGAGATCAAGACATTCATCGAGGAGCTTGAATACTTCAGATTTTACACATTTGGGCGGCACTCAAGGAAACAGTCTCTTCTCAAAGTGCAGTGGTGCAGTATCAAGGCCACCTCGGCATGTGCCAAACTGGTTGGTTTTCTGGAATTGTCCTGGATGGAGTCCATCAGTGACCGCTCCAGGGGCTATCTGAGCTGGTCCTTGTATTGCAGGCTTCAAAGCTTCAGGCCGTAATGGAAGCCCATGCGAGTGTGCATAGGAGCCACTGGAGTAGAGAAATGATCCTTTTAGCAGCCAGCAGCTCCAGATGCGTCTCCTCAGGCTGACAGGCTGCCAGAGTTCTCAGCATCAATGCCAGCGCTGTGGAGTAAAAAAAAAGAAATGGGCTTCCAAGGTTGGCAGGTTGGGTGCTGTGGCTGGCCACAGTTTGGGGAGCTCGCGCCCTCGGCACACTGACGAATTAGCGCTCACTGTGCACTGCAACCCTGCCAAACACAGCTGAGCCACCTAATTGGCCCAAGCTGCTTGTGAATCCCCAGCCCCTCATTTTCGGGAGTCTTGACTCTTACTGTTGTGCACTGAAGAAGCAGTGTTTCGGAGTATTTTTTGGGACCGCATGTAGATTAACAGCGAACCTTTGAAGAACCTGTAGCTTTTACTGGTAGGGAAATCACAGATGAGCTGTTCATAGAAGTGTGTTGACGTGGGTGAATGAGCTAATGATGATGTTAAATAGAGACGGCCGCATCGTGGCAATCAGGTCAACCAGGTTACTTTTTCTTCCAGTACTGCTTAGGGAGGTGAAAATAGCAACAGGTGAAAGTCAGCAGCACTGAGTTCAGTTTGATGTTTGATGCTGATGCTAACTGAGGCCCGAGGTCGGAAGATACGAGGGTTGGCTGAATTGTACGCAGCAACGATCTGGGCGCTGCTTGTTTTTAGAGGAGCCTTTCAGAGGAACCTTGGAATACAGGCGGAGTGCTGGAGGGGATGAGTGAATGATTTTGGGACCAAGTGGTGTTCTGGTAGGGATTAATTCCAGGCATCGTGGATAGATGGCAGAAACAGTACAACCACCACCCCAGGCCTGGTGACATTTGAGTTTTAGAGGTGAAGTGGACTTTGAAAGAGCTTCCAAGGTTGTTTGTGGTGCTGACTGATTGACTCCTGGCCCAATCGCCCAGTCGCCTAGCAAAGGGTCACCTGTGCAGCTAGGCAGTTTCCACAGAGGCGAGGCCCCTCACCAAAAGCCACCTTACCACCAAAAAAGGGCACCAAAAAGGGTCACCCAAATTCCCAGGTGCCCAGATGCCCAGCTGCCAGGTGCAACCCCCGAATCCCAAATCAGCCAGCAGCTCTGGCCCCCCCCAAATTTCCAATAAACCCGGCACCACCCACCCCGCCCGCCTCTGCCCTGTCCCTTCCCACTCTTCTCTCTTTCAACCTCTAAACCTCCAGACCTCCAGCACCCCTTCCCAGGCCCTTTCACCCCAACACCATACTAGAGCAATCATCACTATCATCACTAGAGCATCACTCATAGACCACCTGGAACTACCACCAACAACAACAAGACAGACAGTGTATCCAGGTATCTATCCACTGCACTCAACCACCCGCGCGACAGCAACCCAAAAAAAAAAACACAGCTCTCAAACCACCTGCACAACAACAATGGCCCGCCCCAAGAAAGCAGATGAGCAGAAGCAGCTGGCACCCGCTGGCCCTCCTGCCCCTCCCAGCATGCCACAAATCGCCAACATGGCCATAGTCAACCACCAGAACAAGGTTATTGATGTGGACAACTTCATTCGAGTCCGCGACAGCGTATGTGTACCATTTCCCTGCCGTGCCCCCCCCCCTCTCCTTCTAAACCTCCACCAAACCCCCCAAACACTTGCCACACATTCAGCACCAGTACCAGCACCTGGTCAAATGGGCATGGTATCAACGCCTCCCAATACACCACAGCTGAGGCAGGTTGTGAGCAGTGTATATTCACTTGCTTCAACCTTCAAACTTTCTACGCAATTACACTTTACACTTTACGCACAACATCACGGGCAAGATCACACGCAACATTACACACACACACAGCGAGACAAGGTCACGATTTCACTTGAATGGGGACAAATCACCACTCTAGTTCTTTCTCACATTTGTACCACTTTGCACGGTCCTGTTCTGCTCTTCACAATTCGTCTTGTCTTTGTTCATTTGTCTCACGTGACCATACCCAACTTTCACTTACCTGCACCTCACCTTTCTATCACTACGGCTTTATTTACATTGTGTTGTGTCGAATCGCGTCGAGTCGCGTCCTCGGCACGCGCCCAATGTATATCTCCACGAGACCATGAAGCCCAGCAACCTCGATGATACCAGGGCTGCGTCTCCTGGTCTTCAGAGACTTTGACTACAATATCATTTTGATTCCAGATACTAACAGCTACTACAGGTCTACCAGCGACTGGCCACTATTCAGGACCTTATTCGGTCTTTCAGTGCTGATTATCTCCGTCAGACCAACCTCTTGATCGGAGAGCCCACTCTTCTTGAGGATGGCGCTGATGTCGGCATTGCCCAGCTGGGCGACATGTTCAACTTTCAGCCCATGCCCCAGGTCCCCGGCATCCCCCTCCCCCCTGTCGAGGAGAAGAAGGAGCGCAAGAAGCGTCAGCACGACCCCGACGCACCCAAGCGTCCCTTGACTCCCTACTTCCTCTACATGCAGACTGCTCGCCCCATCATCGCTGCCGACCTTGGTGATAGCGTGCCTAAGCGTGCCGTGCAGGATGAGGGTCAGCGTCGTTGGGCCTCCATGTCTTCCCAGGAGAAGCTGGTTAGTGATTTGATTCATTCCGTTCCACCCCCATGCCTATTTCCAATCACATCTCCCAACCTACATCCTCAGCTGTCACTAACACCGCAATCTAGGGTTGGAACCAGGCTTACCAGTACAACCTCCGTCTCTACAACGCTCGTGTTCACTCCTACAAGGCTGGCAACCCTAACGCCAAGAACATGACCGACGAGGAGGCCGTCAGGTACTGTGAGGAGTTCAGCATCCCCATGCCTCATGTCGGTGGTGTCGACTCCGAACTTGCCAATGACCAGGATGCCATTGCCGAGCAGCTGCAGGAGAGTGTCCCCATCCCGGAGCCCATCGAGGAGCCCGCCACCAAGGCCCCCAAGCCCAAGGCGTCCCGCAAGCGCAAGAACGAGGTTGAGCCGGCCCAGCCTGCTGTCGCCCCGGCGGCACCTGCAGCGGCGCCCAGCCCCGACAAGAAGCGCAAGAGGACATCTACTAAGCCGGTAGAGCAGCCCGAGAAGGATGAACCCAAGAAATCGGGACGCAAGAAGGCTAAGAGCGGTTAGGCGGACCCATTCCTTGATCAACATGCTATCGATCCGGCTCTCTTCCAAATGCGACGATGATACCTCTTTTTCTTTCGGCGCAGCTCTCGTCCTCCATTTACCAACCTCTCTACTCGACCAACAAATCGTTCGTCCTTACGGTCCCGTCTTTCTCGATCAAGATGAAGAGAATGACCGGGAAAACCTAGTCGACAACGGCCATCCTCACCTCACCTATGCCTCACCCTCGGCCTGCGGATGGGCCGAAACCTAAAATCAATGTCGATATCCCCCTCGTCCCGGTGCGAGCACTCGAGCATTATCTTAACGGACCACACTCCGTGTGTTCGACTTCAGTCCATACAGAACTGAACATGATGGAAGTATGACTGCTCTTGTGGGGAGGTCATCTGCTGTCTGTTTACCTTGCCTGCCTTGTATGAGTTACTTGATGATGATGAAGAGAGAAAAAGAGAAGAAGAGAAGAAGGACCGGGTCCATAGACCAAGGTGCTTTGAGAATATGCCCCCCTGTTGCTGCTACTTCTTACGGATGATTGCATGGCCGTTCGGAGTCAATCTGCTCGGGAAGTTCGGCGGAAGGGTATACATAGTACGGAGCCGGACAAGGGCCTCGTTCAGGAGTTATGAATGTTGTAAATAGTGTTGAGTGGTGTAACTATAAACCTCGACTTGCTCCTCCCCCGGGGTGGGGGCAGGTTGGTACATGGCTTGGAAGGGCAGGCAACTCAATGAGAATTTTATGATAACAATACGCCACCGACCTCAAGGTTGCTTTTCCAGATGACCTATCTGTTCTGTTGTGGTGTAATCAAAGGCTCTAGTCTGTTGATACGACAGGTTCGTCTCGGGTCGTGTCTGACCCCGAGGCGGGCGGTCCAAGATGGTTGATGGTGATAGCATTTTCACTCGAAGACGATATATACAATTAAAACAGTAAGTGGTAAGGCATTGGCTTAAGGCGATGTTGAGCAGTATGAGGCTTCTACACCTGTGCAGGTCGAAACGTCAACAAGTACTCGACTTGGATATGTGGTTAGAGGTTTCGATCACTGGGTTTCAGATGTAAATGTATCAAGTACATAGAAGCAAAGAACCCCTCGGGCTCCCACCATTGGTTTACCCGTCCGTCGTGGGCTTATCAGTGGCTTGGCGCCCCCCTCCGCACCGCTTTTGGTCCCCGTTCCCCGGCCCCTGGTGCGGTGCTCGTTGCGGGGTATTTTTCTTTGGGCCTAGGCTAGGGGGGGAAATGCACCATGTCTAGGCCTTGTGTCTGTGGGCTGACAGGCTATCTAGAGCTACCTAGCCTGGGTATTGTGTGTATCTAACAGCAATTGTCATACGGATGAGCTCTCTCCCTCACTCCCTCTCTCTCTCTCTCTCTCTCTCTCTTCCTCTCTATGCCTACCTAGGTACCTCAATGATAATGTAGATAGACTATTCCGTAATTACTGGTATCGCGTATCGCACCACACTACTCACTCACTGATGATTGTTGCTTATGCCCAGCAACAAGCAGCCAGCCAGCCAGCCAGTTAGTCGTCTGTTGTCTGATTCTAGTCTGATTGTTGCCTGTAGACTTGTTCCCGTTGCGCTTCACTCCTTCCTTGCCGGTCCGGAAGATTACCCGATCATTCTTCCCCAAATTGATCTTACGGGAGTTTCATGACCACTGTGATTTTGCTTCTTGCGACGACGTGAACCAAATAGGAAGTAGGACCGACAGGAGTCACAGGACAACAAGATGCATCTTGTTCCAAAAGAGGTCCGTAAAAGCTAACCAACAACCCTCTGTGACTCTATCTCACTCAGGTCTAGCTAGGTAGCTAGGCCTTCAGTACCACAGTCAATAATGCTAACGCAGTACTTACCATCACCAGCTTGACAAGCTCGCCATCTCACAGCTAGGCTTCCTCGCCCAGCGGCGTCTGGCCAGAGGCGTCAAGCTGAACCACGCCGAAGCCGTTGTAAGTACATCCCAAGAGTCCTCACACGGAGATATCCCACACTAAGACCACGACAGGCCCTCATCGCCAGCAACCTACAGGAGCTGATCCGCGATGGCAAGCACACCGTCGCCGACCTGATGGCCCTCGGCGCCACCATGCTCGGCAGGCGGCACGTCCAGCCCAGCGTCCTGAGCACCTTGCACGAGATCCAGGTCGAGGGCACCTTCCCCACCGGCACTTACCTGGTCACCGTGCACAACCCCGTGTCCAGCGACGACGGGGACCTCCCCCGCGCCCTGTACGGGTCATTCCTGCCCGTGCCCTCCCAGGACCTGTTCCCGCCGCCCGCCGCCGACGCGTACGACGCCTCCCGCCAGCCCGGCGCCGTGATCCCCGTCAAGGGCGTGGTGGAGCTCAACAAGGGCCGCCGGCGCGTGCGCCTCCGGGTGACGAGCAGGGGGGACCGGCCGATCCAGGTCGGCAGCCACTACCACTTCGTCGAGACGAACCCGCAGCTCGAGTTCGACCGCCTCCGGGCGTACGGCTTCCGCCTCGACGCCGCCGCCGGCACGTCGGTGCGCTTCGAGCCCGGCGACACCAAGACGGTCACGCTGGTGGAGATCGCGGGCGCCAGGGTCATCCGGGGCGGCAACGGCCTCGCGGGCGGCGCGGTCAGCGCCGACAGGGGGCCCGGGATCGTGGCCAGGCTGCAGCAGGCCGGGTTCGCGCACGCGCCCGAGCCGGCGGCCGACGCGGGGCTGGCGGCCGGGGCGCTCAGGATGGACAGGGCGGCGTACGCGGCCATGTTCGGCCCGACGACGGGCGACGTGGTGAGGCTGGGGCTGACGGACCTGTGGGTCAAGGTCGAGAAGGACTTTACCGTCTACGGCGACGAGTGCAAGTTCGGCGGGGGCAAGACGCTGCGGGAGGGCATGGGGCAGGCCGCGGGGCGGCCGGACGCGACCACGTTGGACCTGGTCATCGTGAACGCGCTGGTGGTGGACTGGACGGGCATATACAAGGCCGACATCGGTGTCAAGGACGGGCTGATTGCGGGCATCGGCAAGGCTGGAAACCCGGACGTCATGGAGGGCGTCACGCCGGGGATGGTGGTGGGCAGCTGCACCGATGTCATCGCGGGAGAGGGCAAGATCATCACGGCTGGTGGCATCGACACGCACATCCATTTCATCTGTCCCCAGCAGGTGGAAGAGGCTATCGCGAGCGGGATTACGACTATGTTGGGAGGTGGTACCGGTCCAAGGTCAGTTGCTGGTTCCTTTGCTTTTCTCTCTCCCCACCTCCCCTCCCACTCACTCTGTTACACACACACATATATATACACGCGCACAACCATCATCTTCCTAACTCGCTCATGGACTAACTTCAACCACAGCGCCGGGACTTCTGCTACCACCTGTACCCCCGGGGCCAACTACATGCGACAGATGCTTCAGGCATGCGACACCCTCCCCGTCAACATCGGCATCACCGGGAAGGGCAACGACAGCGACCCCAAGGCGCTCCGCGAGCAGGTCATAGCCGGGGCCTGCGGGCTCAAGCTCCACGAGGACTGGGGCAGCACGCCGGCGGCCATCGACGCGTGCCTGACGGTGTGCGACGAGCTGGACGTGCAGTGCCTGATCCACACGGACACGCTCAACGAGTCCGGGTTCGTCGAGAGCACGCTGGCGGCCATCAAGGGCCGGACCATCCACACGTACCACACCGAGGGCGCGGGCGGCGGCCACGCGCCCGACATCATCAGCGTCGTGGAGCACCCCAACGTCCTCCCCAGCAGCACGAACCCCACCCGGCCGTACACGCGCAACACGCTCGACGAGCACCTCGACATGCTCATGGTCTGCCACCACCTGTCCAAGAACATCCCCGAGGATGTGGCCTTTGCCGAGAGCCGCATCCGCGCCGAGACCATCGCCGCCGAGGACGTGCTGCACGACCTGGGCGCCATCTCCATGATGAGCAGCGACAGCCAGGCCATGGGCCGGTGCGGCGAGGTCATACTGCGCACGTGGAACACGGCGCACAAGAACAAGGTCCAGAGGGGCCACCTGCCCGAGGACGAGGGCACGGGGGCGGACAACTTCAGGGTCAAGAGGTATGTGAGCAAGTACACCATCAACCCGGCGCTCGCGCAGGGCATGGCGCATCTTGTGGGGAGTGTCGAGGTGGGCAAGCTGGCGGACCTTTTGGTCTGGGACCCGGCCTGGTTCGGCACGAAGCCTAGCCTCGTGGTCAAGAGTGGTCTGATCGCTTGGGCGCAGATGGTGAGTTCGGCGCCTCTATTTTTCTTCTTCTTTTTCTTTTCCTTTTTCTTTTCCTTTTCACCTCTCCATCCTGTCATTTCCCTTTCCCCCTCACACGACGACTGACAAGGCAAACTCTAGGGCGACCCCAACGGCTCCATCCCGACAGTCCAGCCCATCATCGCCCGCCCCATGTTCGCGCCGCGCGTCCCCTCCACGTCCGTCCTCTTCGTCAGCCAGGCATCCATCGAGCACGGCGTGGTGCAGACGTACAAGCTGCGCAAGCGCGTCGAGCCCGTCAAGAACTGCCGCGGCGTCGGCAAGAAGGACATGCGCTACAACGACGCCATGCCGCGCATGAGGGTCGACCCGGAGAGCTACACGGTCGAGGCGGACGGGCAGCTGTGTACCGCGGAGCCTGCGTCGGAGCTGCCGCTCGGGCAGGCGTATTTTGTCTATTAGAAGGGCTGAAGAATGGCGATGGTATTAGGTGTTGGGGTCTGGGATCCGTCATAAGCGCAAACTGCACTAGGAAATCGACTTGAGCCGCTGACTTATGAGCTGGACTGGGTGGGAAATTCATGAGTCTATTTCGGGTGATCGGTAAAAAAATCCCACGGCTTACTTCAGCGGGGATATGCTTTGTACATGTCTCCTGGACCTCGGTCCATGTGTTTCCTCTTCTCTATATACGAGATATCCCGACTCCTGATATAACCTCGCAACGGTCCACGACAACGACTACGCTGCTCTTGTGGAGTAGTTTGAAAGACATATTACATTTGAAGCTAGGCTATCTAAGGCACTCAAATTCGGCTAGTAACCTCTGTTGGCATACGAAGCCTAGATATATGTACTCGGCCGTAAGGCCGCTTGCAGACTTGTGAATGACTACGTATACCATGCTTACTTCACTACCTTCTTCTGTCAACATCCAGTGACGACCAGTAAGTGCACTGCAGGTTAATCCTGCCCAATTCTAGTAAGACCAAGCTTCAACACCAGGTTGCCAATGCTATGATCCTCCTGAAGGATCAAAGACCTATCGGACTTGTCGGTGGATAGTAGAGGCTCGAGCGGTCCGCGCAATGAACCTTCGAAGACAGGCTGTCGAGATGCGACAAGAGCATCAAGGTCAATGCTTTCAGTGTTGGACATAACTGCATACTGCATGCGGACCTCGTCAGTGGGATCCAAGCCAGCTGCCTTTCGCATCCTCTGGATGCGGTTGATGATGTCGCGAACTAAACCGTCGCTCAACAATCCAGGGTGTGGCACAACAAGAAGAATGACCATATACTTCGAGAATGAAGCCTCCCACTTTGGGCCGTCGTCCTGAGCCGAGCCACTGAGCGCGTGGGCGCCCAGCACACGAACGATGTTCAGGTCGTTTTCTTCCAGTTAAATACCCTCGATCATCATCCGCTTGTCTTGGAGGTATGGTTTGAGGTGGTCCTGCGTGAGCCCTGGCAAAGCCTTCCGCACCACCTGCACGTTCTTCTTCAACTTCTTGCCGAGGGTGGGCCAGCCAACACGCGCCTCGAGGAGGATACTGTACCGTTCTTCGTCGCTGGACAAGACGAGTTCGCGAATGTTGAGTTCCTCCTTAACATATGAAAGCAACTCATTCACGTCGGACAAATTCTGTGCGTCGGCGATGACGACTAGTGAAGAAACAGGAGTCTCGAGAGGGAGATCGGCTCGCTCTCTTGCAACTCTGCCAAGCTAAATGACCTTCTGCATTGCAATAACCTTTCGCTCTGTGGCCTCATCGAACAGCAACTCCTGCACAGTGGGATATGGGAGGAAGTGCACGCTCCTAATGTCTCAGAAACCAGAAAGCTGTTCTCCCAGGTATGGTCTCAGCAAACCATATATATGCTCAGCAATAAACGGCGTGAAAGGGGCCAGGGCTCGGACCAGCGTGAAGAGAACCTCGCAGAGAATATTCAGGGCTTCCTTCGTGTTTTGCAGTCGGAGACCAGCTGTGCCCTTGAGTCTCTTCCGGCTGAGGCGGATGTACCAATTGGTCAAATTATCGATAACGCGAAGGAGGCGAGGCACGACGGTGTAGAGGCGGTATCCTGCCATCTCCTGGTCGATGAATCGCAGCATACTTTGGCAATCGACAAGGATTCAACGGTCCATGACGTTGTTTATATTGCTAACAGCTGGCAGAGCGCTGGTGGCGAAGTCTGTCCCCGTGTTCTTTTTGAAAAGGGTAGCCTGTTCATGGAAGAAACGGTAACTGTTCCACCGAGGAAACAGGACCTTGGTGACAACCTCCTTTACGCCTGACTCCTTGAATCTAAGAGGCTCCGCCCTAACAACAGGAGAGTTGATGAGATCAATACGAAGAGCATGTGAGCCATGGGAGTGGATAACACCCATAGGATCAGGGTAGTTCTTAAGGCTCTTCCCATCTTCAGCAAGGACTAGGCCGTTAACTATAACATTATTGAAAGCAGACCTTCCAAACAAGTGGTGCCCTAGAGCAGTTAGGGTATAAAATCAGCCGCGAGTTTGATCGAGTCCCTCGGCGATGAAGTCAGCGGGGAAAAGATTACCTCTAAAGCGGTCTGCGTTCTCGAATGGACAGTGGTTGGATGCATATGGCATGCTTCCAGACTCGAACCTATAATTTGTGTCAGGCATTCGCTTTCCACCGGTTAGGATGGAGTTACACACCAACAGTCGAAAACCTCATCGACTCTCCGAAGCTCACCCTTGCCCTTCTTCGATGGGATCGTGATATTATCACTCTTATCCTTATGGATATCATCCAGATTCCCGGTGAAACTAAGCTCCTGTAGCTCAGCAATGCTTCCGACACAGATAACCTCCTCAAATTCCTCGTTAGCCCAAAGAGGAAGAGGCGTGCCCCAGTACCGATTCCTCGAGACATTCCAGTCGTGGGCACCGGATACCTAGTTTGTAAACCTCTTTTCCTTCACGGATTGGGGTACCACATCAGCCAGAATATCGGGAATGGAATCCTCAACGCGAATTAACCATGATGACACGGCCTTGCGAATCAACTGCGTATCAGAGCGCAAAATTTGTCCGAGTGGGCTACCATGGACTCTGCCCTGTCTGTCGGAGGTCCCGCAGAATAATCTTGTCGGCCATCTTCACATGCTGGCCAGCATATTCGGGAACTGCCGACGTGAGTCGTCCTTTGTCTTCGACGGGGCAGGGGGAAGAATGTGGGGCGAGATGAAGTCTGCAGCAACGGCAGCATCGTGATCCCCCTGACCAAACCCAGGCGCCTAGTGGACGAGTCCTGTGCCCTCGCCAGCCTCTACATAGTCTGCACTGATTACCTGGAAGCAGTCGGAGAACCGATCGTTAAAGTAAAGGAAAAGGGGCGTGTACTTCCAACCAACTATCTCTTTACCAGAGATCTTGCTCAGTACCTTATACTTGGCCTTATTGAGATCCTTACAGAGCAAAGACCAACCAGACTCTAGTAGAATCTAGCGACGGCTCGACTTCTCGTCTAGTATTCTGACATACTCGAATTCTGGATGAATAGCAATAAACAATTTCGACGGTAGTGTCCAAGGAGTGGTTGTGTAGATCACGAGTGATGTGGTTTCGTATCCCGGTTGATCTAGAAGAGTGAAGGCAACCAGTTGACCAAGATCACAGGATCTTGGGTCATTTTCTCGTTCTGTTTGGCCTCTATTTGGCTGAGGGGAGTACAAAGTGCCGTCGAGAAAGGCATGATTTGGTAGGCACGGTATACTTCGTTCTTGTCCCAGAGCTCTCTGAAAACCCACCAGCAGGACTCTATAGGGCGCGTCCAATGTCTGAACGCTCGTGTTAGCAGCCAGCAGGCAAAATAGGGTGGTCGGTCATCTAGTGTGACCCCAGATACCTTGTAATCATGATCGAAACCAATTCAACGACCCAGACGCTCGATAATCTGTCTCAATTCGCCGGCATATCTTTTAACGATAGCTCTGCACTCAGTGCTGTACTTCTCAATGCCAATCTTCTGTACGGCATCTCTACCTGACATGCTCCAAATTCTTATCGATCTCGTACTCGATAGAAACGCCATGAGTATCCCACCCAAACCGGCGTACAACATGGTACTGATGATGTCCTTGATGGTGGACGTCAAAAATGTCCGTAGTGCGGGAGGCCTGAATGGGATCAGCTGGGTTCGCAAGGCACGGGCTCGTAGGATGTCGTACCGGTTACTATGAGACGAGTTAGAAACACTTTGAACTAAGAAGCTCGACCAGGGATAGGGAGCGTGGAACGGGCAATACAGCACCCGAAGAGCCATACATACCAAACGGTGGGCCATCGTAGAACGTGAAGCGTTCGCAGCCTTCGGTGAGCTGTAGGTGCGTTTGGAAAGCGTCAATATCTCGCCATGAGGCGAGGACACCCTCTTCTGCTTTAGGGAAGCTGATGCTCATTTTGGCAAAACACGAGGAGCGCGGCTAAGGAGTACATATGTACTTAGCATGAAGGTTGGTTCCAACGATGTTGTCGCATCGATGTTGAGTGTTAGTGATGAAACCCTAACCCTGGCCAAACCTCCGCTTATCACGCAACTGTCTTCTCCTAAGGCAAGCCTCTGTTCGTCACGCGTGCCAGGCTCAGGAATTCAGCCTGGGATTTGACGACACTAAGGCAACATCGAACTCGATTCTCAGCAGCAGGCTCTGGGCAGGTAAGTCATTGTGGGATGTTGTATATTTGTTTATTGTAAGATTAGCCCCCTTCTGCCTCCCCCTCTCCTTCCACTAGAGGCATTGTCTAGATTCACCAGCAGGTGTCTAATGTGGCTGATGTATGGAAAAAGGTGACTGTGCACTGTAGAAGCTGGCCTCCTCCATACGAACAGTGTGCTCGTGCATCTCCACATAGGAAGTAACTTGCTTGATGATCAACCTGTTGGTAGGCGTAGGGGTAATCAGTTACGATCGATCGTATATGGTCTTTGGTCTTGGTTGTGCGTGTGTATTTCCTAAGTTCGAAGCCATCGCCAGGCAGTGCGGTTAACTACTTAAGTAGCTATAGGCCAGGCGGCCCAATGGTTCTGCCGCCCTGCCGGGGCGGCAAGCCTGACCGCCTGCCTAATCAGGCAGTCGTTCCACACAACCAGTATATAACGTATGGTTCGTCGATTCGGTTTAGTCGTGCAAAAGCCTGCTACATTCGCGATGGGTTGAAATAGTGCATGCTGCTCTGTTGCCGTTGTGACAAGCCTTCTGTAGGTTCATGGTACTCGAAGGTCGTGCCATTGACTTTGATCAGGTCTGCAGATACCTTGTACGGCTTCTTTGGGCACTGTCTCCCTCCCGGGCGGCGTTTTGAAAGGACGCGCCTCTCGATATTGAAGCGCATCACCCAGACAAACTCACTGCCAAGTACCTCTGGGCAGTGGTTTTCCATAACTAATAGACACGCAGAGGTCAGTATCACCAGAAAATGTGTATGTTAGGGCAAACGTACCTCTTATCTTCTAGTCACCCGTCTTGCGTGAAATCTACTTCCATAGCGATGATAGGGACTCGTTTGGACTTCGACCTAGCAGACTGGTCGAGGCAGTACACTAAATATGTAATACATCAACTCTGCAGGAGTTGCTATGGGGGTGGCGCTGACTAGATCCGTACTGGTAGTAAAAGGGGGGCGATTTATTGCGCAGGACCTCCTTGAACATGGCCTTGATGACTGTCTTTCTGATACGCCCAGCGGCCACCTTGAAGTGAAATTGGATCTCCGTCTCTGTGGCGACGTCATTTCGAGCTCTCCGATAGAGCTGCTCTATCTCAGGAATATTCGGCCGTTTAGGAAACCTGGGATACCGATTTAGGTGGTAATGTATAAGATAAGGTTGGCCAGGTCTGGTACTGAGGTCTGCCACCATTGGTATTTCTATAGTTGTTACTGCAGCCTCCGTCAACTGGTAGTTGCAAAGCACCGAGCTGAGTAGAACAGAATTATTTGTTAGCTAAGGCTGCATTTGAAGACAAGACTGCAAAGACAAGGCTGTAGATGTAAGAAAATAAAGGTAGGACAACACCGTCACTAAGTGAGTGAATCACGGAGTTGGTCAGCGCTTCCATCTGCTTACTGTCTAAGACAAGGGGCCCTCTTCTAGGCAGGGCCTCTACAGTATAAGGTTTGGATGCATTTTGTAGAGGACCAGTGCAGAACGTTGCCTCGCATTCTGTACTGCGTGCCATCGTCGTTCTTCTCCTCGTCGACGAGAACGATCACGAAGCCGATCTGGGAACTGAGATCTCGGTTGTTCGCAAAGGAACCATCGACAAAGACGGTCAATCTGGCCTTCGTCAGATCCAGGGCGACATATCGTAGACCCCTCTCGACGTTCTTCATTTGCCATTCAAGGCGTTGATTCAACAGCTCGCAGTCCTTCCCGTCTGGGTTCTGAATCTGAGCTGCGACGGAGAGATCAAAGGCGGCTTCCGGCTGACAAATGAGAGACATTCAATACTGTTAGTGATAACAGTGCGACTGTCATTGGATCGATTACCGGTATGGGTATATATAGGTCAGAGATTGTGATATATATGGACCGCAGAGTAGAGGACACTGGAACGACCCAGAATGGCCATGAGAGAGAGAGAGAGAGAGAGAGAGAGAGATATATATACATGTATGACAGCTATACTTCTAGTCATAAGCCTTGCCAATCAAGATAGCAACACTTTTTGTAATTTCCAGTGGCTCAAATGCCAACGAACGTGTCAGAGCTGCTCCGGGCAGCACCAAAATATGCAAACATGGGCGCATTCGGAGCATCAACTAACGCAAAGTTTAAAGTTTGGGTATCATGTTTTTGCTAGTGATTTTTGCATATGAAAGAAAGTGCAAATGACAATGACCGGCTATAGGAGTACGTACTTAATATGTAACCAAACACGACTGTATTCATCCTTCCACCAAACGCCCCAGTTTCCAAACCAGTATCCCCCACCACATGCCGGTGATCCAAAGTTTCCGGTATCAACACAATCCGTTTTCCAAAAAGAAATTGCCCCGATGGCTTGCTCATGAAGACCCAATCAACCTCTCCTCGGGCTTGCCCCTAGCCAAGACCTCCCTAATCTTATCATTCTCAAGCGCCCTGATCCGACTCCTCGCATCCTCCAGCCTCTCCACGCCACGGTTGATAGTCTCGATGTGCACGCTCAACGGCATCCGGCCACCCATCTTCGCCATGGCAATCTCCGGCTCCGCGACCCTATCACGCAAGTCGTCCAGCCCGGCCTGGATCTTCTCCAGCTCCAGGATCAGCTCGGAAACCTGCCTGACCGCGTCGCTCCGCTGCGCGTCGACGTGCTTGAGCAGGGAGAGCTGGCTGTTGAAGTTGTGGATCTTCCGTATGTTGGCGCCCACCAGTGTCCAGATCGTCCAGAGGACCTCCTCCTTGCGGGACTGGACCGTCTTCTGCGTGCGCGCGACAAAGTCGAAGATACTGCCGAGGTGGTCCTCGGCCTGGGAGAGGCTCCGCAGGACGGCCTGCGCCTCGATGATGAGGTCGCCGATCTTGTCGCTCACGAGGGCCGTGTGCTCGACGTACTTGTCCAGCAAGTCCCGCTCCGAGAATGTGGCCGGCTGGAATGGCGAGAACACCCATTCGGCGAGGTTGCTCAGCAACCCTTTGCCCTCTTGCTCCGCGGCCACCAGCCCGTCGAGATAGCGGCTCGTCCACCTGTTGATGCTGATGACGGAGTCGACTGCCGAGCCCACGTGGGTGTTGAACCTCTGCAGGTCGTTGGAGGCAAACCGCGCCGTGTCGATGAACCCGTCGAACTCGAGGACCAGCTCTTCCCTGCCCTGCAGGTCGCTGTATCGGACCATGGTGCGCAGATCGCGGATCGAAGCTTCGGAGCGCTTCATTTCCATGGGCAAGGAGACGCCGTTGGCGCTCTTCTCGAGGACCTCCTCGAAGCGCTCCTGGACGTCCATCAGCCCGTCGAACTCCACCGCCTGCTTGGTCCCTGTCGGCTGGTGCACGTCCGGCCCCTGCGGACAAAACGGGAGATCGAGGTACGACGCCCCGGGTATGCGGCATACGGGTGAGAGGGAGGAGTAAATGGATTTGGTGAGCATGTTTTGAGCGAGGATGAGGCCACCGAATGTAAAGTAGATGGCGAGTGCGATGGCTAGGGGTTTCTGCGCGAGTCTCAAGGCCATGCCTACCACGCCGAAGGCCCAGGCCAATATATCATAAAGCGTATGTGGAAGCGATGAGGACAGCCTCTCGCCCACACTTGGCTGGTGTTCGGGCTTAGCAAAAATCGACCTTGGTGGTCCGCTTCGTCGCCCGTCGTTTGAAGCCTGACGTTGACGGAGTCTCTGTGCATCGCTTGGCCTGATGGTCCTGGAGGAGCCCGTGGACGATCCACGGCGAGAGTCGTCGATTTCGACCCTGGGCATGTAAAATTCGGGTTCGGGCGAGAGATCTCCATTGTTTTGGTATGGTGACCTTCGGGCGGCTCCGGGTACAGATGGTTGGAAAGGCGACCTCATGATAACGCGCTCGTCGTCGGCTCGGCTGATAAAGTCATGGATAGTGCTGTCGTCCTGAGACCCTCCAATGTTCCAGTTTCCTTGTGATTGTGCTGAAAGTTGTGAGAGTTGTGAGAGTTGTGAGAGCTGAGAAAGATTTGAGAGCTGTGAAGGCCCGCTTGATAACGGCACCTCATCGTCCAGGTAGTCGTTCGCCACTATGGACGCGTCAAAGCTGTCGTGCTCTCCTTCTACCATGCGCCATGAACCTTCAACCGGAAGCTCCTGCTTCCGGGCTCGTTGGCGGCTCATCTTTTCTAGGCCTGTCTGCTCTCCAAGTGCGATGCCGTTCGAGGGGGTGACTTGACTTTCGTTCCTTTCACGGTTCGGAGACAGTCTCGCGGTCTTATATATCAGAACACTGTTGGACCGGCAGACCGCAGAAAGACCTGAAGCATTAAGGAAGGTAAAGCTCAACGCTGGGAAGATACGTGACGCGCGACGTGGCGAAACGCGATTTGATATGTTGCCTGGTACTGTCAACTCGCTTTTGAGTGGACGTAGAGCAAAGACGGGAAATGGACGAGACAGGAAGCAATGTTGTCTGTGTTGGGGTGAGTCACGGTTTGAGCAGGCAGCTTTGTTGTCTTGGTGAAGACCAGAAGAGCTCTATCGATATTCGTATTTCGAAGGAAAGTGTGCAAATCAGGCGACTTTCTTCATGTACTTTCGTGTAGGATGTTATCACTGCTTGTGGAAAGCGGACGGAGACTTGGACCGTTTCGCAAATGTCCCCCGTCACGGCGGATGACGTCGGAGTTTGGCGGGCGTCGTGACCCCCTGTTCCGAGGTCATGTGGTCCCTGCACACCTGCAGAGTCTCGAACGGTAACTAACTCGACAGGGATCAGGGATTTGCAGCATAGTTAAGACCCACAAGACGCCGAAACGGGCTCGGAGCTGTGTTGAAGCTAAGCCGGGCTGTGACTTTCTCCAACACGTCCAGAACAAGGACAATGTCTACCTAGGTATTGAAACGGGCTGCGCACCACCGCCATGTTGGCCACAAGGATCGTGAGAGCCTCATCGCGGTCTTTAAGGCACACCTATACGAGATCAACAGTCTCCCGAAAATCTCTGCTACAACTGCCAACGGCAACGGCAACGCCAACATGCCTGCTCCAGCTCCGGCATTGCGGGAACTGCCCTCCTCCCAAAGAACCCCTCCCAAAACCACCCGCTGATCACCGCGACCTTGGCGTGCAACAAGAGCTCTTCACAACCTCCATCTACAGTCCCGGAAGCCCCATCTTCCTGCCAGCCGGCGCCCGCATCTTCAACCGCTTGATCGAATACCTTCGCCGTCAGTACGTCCGCTATGGCTTCCAGGAGGTCATCACCCCGACCATCTACAAGAAGGCGCTGTGGGCCAAGTCGGGCCACCTCGAGAACTATGCCGAGGACATGTTCACCGTGACGAGCTCGAGCCCATCCCGACGCGACACCACAGATGGCGAGGGGGGCGAGGAGGACGAATACGGCCTCAAACCGATGAACTGCCCCGGCCACTGCCTCATCTTCGCCGCGCGCCGACACTCGTACCGTGACCTACCCATCCGATATGCCGACTTCTCGCCCTTGCACAGGAACGAGGTATCAGGTGCGCTGAGCGGTCTCACCCGCGTGAGGAGGTTCCACCAGGACGATGGACACATCTTCTGTCGGCCGTCGCAGATCGAGGAGGAAATCAGACGGACGCTTGAGTTTGTGAAAGAGGCATACGAGACGTTCAAGTTAGGGCAGTATAGACTGGTCCTATCCACGAGGCCGGAGGAGCATTACATCGGCACCTTGGAAGAATGGGACCAGGCGGAGGGCGCACTGAAGAGTGCACTGAACCGCACGGGGCAGACCTGGACCTTGAACGAGGGGGATGGCGCCTTCTACGGGCCCAAGATCGACATCATCTTGAAGGATTCCGATGGCAAGGAGCACCAGACGGCCACGATACAGCTGGACTTCCAGCTCCCCAAGAGGTTCGAGCTCGAGTATGACGTGCCGGCCCCAGAGCTCGAACAGAAGGGCGTGTCTGCCACTGATCCGGCCCAGCAGGCCAGCGTAGGCAGAGCAAGGCCGGTCATGATACACAGGGCCATACTGGGCTCCGTGGAGAGGCTGATGGCACTCTTGATAGAGCATTACAATGGCAAGTGGCCGTTCTGGCTGAACCCTCGCCAGGTGGCTATTATCACTGTCAACGATAAGGAGCCAGTGTTGAAGATGGCGAGAGAAACCATGGACATCGTCCTGGGTACAGCGAACAGCCGCCATGAGCCATTGGCAGACGGTGAGGCGGCCCCGGCGACGGTGAGCCACCCGTCGCAGCTGGCTGTTGACCTGGATGACAGCCCTCGCAGTGTGGGCTTGAAGGTCCGCGAGGCAAAGTCCAAAGGATACGGTGCCATCGTCGTGGTCGGCCCGAAGAATGTGGAAAATGGGACTGTTAGTGTGAACGTTTCTGGCATTCCGTCGAAGAAGGACCAGAAGAACGACATACCCATGACAGCGACAGAGCTGCTCCAGTTCCTGAAACAGCAAGTAGACACATATCAATAGAATCAAAAGTCGTGATACCCCCCTCCACTACTTGCATCCTATTCGTGTGAAGTAAATATTGTAGCGAGAAAGCTGCAATGCTTGCTTGCCCGTTCTGATATAAAGGTATATACGAAGTGATCGTTGGTTGGACCAGAACCGATCGAAGTCGCCAACTCAGATGGCCAATGGGTATCGCCCAGCCTGAATACTTGCTGAGTATGTATCACCAGTCACTGGCATCGACAGCTTTGCTCCCTTCTCCTCCCCGTCTGGAAGAAAAAGCGACAGGAAAAAAGAAAGCAAGTATCCCCTCGGTAGGAGTCGAACCGACATCCTGCGATCGCGCAACAGGCTTCCTCGAAACTCCACCAATGTCACAACACAGCAAAAAGAAACGAAGGGCAAGAACATAGAAAGAAAACAACAACAAAAAAAAACTGTACACGTTCTTATGGCGTCTTTTTGGTATTCCGTTAAGAATTCCGTGACCAGCACGGAGGCTCGAACCCAAAGGTCTACCCTCGTTAGAGGGTTGAATGCGGGTTTACTCAGTGACCTGCCAGACCGGGGAAGTGCTTCCAAGGGCACTCATCATAGAGCCAAACTCGCGGCGTGAACCGCTGCGCCAACAACCCCCAACCTTGATGGAGGGGGAGCTGGGACAGTATATAAGGGCAGGTAGGCGCGGGGTCGGCATTAGGCAACAAATTGTTGGGGGGCGAGATGGGATGAAATGATAAGACCCAGAGTGGGATGAGCTCGAAGACCAAGTTCCCAGCCCAGTTTGGAGCATACATCTGACCTTTCCTCAGCGCCCATCTTGAAGCACTCAAGCAGCTTCTGCCATTATTAGATATCTTATACCACCTCACACCTCTTGGCCACCCCTACTCGTTTCCCTCCTCATCACTCCACTGAACCTCCTCCTCCCCCTGCTGGAAGATGACCTTCTCCGCCAGCGCCAATGTCTTCCGCACCGGCAACCCGACCACATTATCCACGCTGCCCTCCAGCTTCTCCACCAAGAACAACCCACCGATGCCCTGCACCGCATACCCACCAGCCTTGTCCGCGCCCTCCCTGCTCTTGACATAGGCCTCGATCACGTCGTCCGGCAGGCCATCGCTCTCCAGCGCAAAGAACACCTTGGTCTCCTCCGTGTGGGCGGCGATCTCGTACCCCGGGTGGCTCGCGTCCGCCTTGGGGGCCAGGCACACCACGGCCGTCAGCACCTTGTGCACCCGCGTGTCCCGCAGGTGCTTCAGCATCTTGACGTGCTCCTGCTCGTTCCTGGGCTTCTCGAGCACGCGCCCGTCGCGCGTGACGATGACCGTGTCGGCCGCGATGACCAGGTCCGGGTCGGCCGGCGTCTCCGTGGCGCCCCGGGACCCGGCGGCCTTGGCCTGCGCCTCGAGGGCGGACTCGTACACGTCCATGCATTTTTGCCGCGCCGTGGCCGAGACGTACTCGTACGGTGTGTACTCCTTCTTGGAGAGGTCTTCGGGCTTGGTGGAGGGGGTGATCTCGAGGTGGGTGAGGCCGATCTGTATGGGTTGGGTTGGATACGTCAGCATGCTGGATGGGCCTGTGGGATGTCTACTGTCCGGTTCGCTTGGACTACACGTACCTGTGCCAGCAGGGCTTTCCTCCTGGGTGAGGCAGAAGCTAGGATGACCCTCTTGCCCTTGAGGTGGGTGATGATGGGCAGCTCGAAGGGTGGCGGCCCCTTGCGAATAGGGGCGCTTTGCCTGAGACGGATGCCATGGTCGCGGGCGGCCTGGATGTAGTCTGGTGTCGATTCGGAGGGTACTGATGCGTATGCCATTATTGCGACTGTGAGATCTGGAAAGGACAGACTGGAGTGAGAGACATCAACCGGGGAGGAAGAGCCTTAGAACTCAACCTGGAGCTACTCACATACTTGTAAGGCCCGTCGATTTGAGCCAGTCAGGGATGTGACGTCCAGACCAGGCGGCGGCCCCACTAAGCTTTCAGGGGCTGAACTGGGCTGAACCGGGCTGACGGTGAGACTGACCTGCAGAGGCAAATGTGCATACACAGTAGTAGAGACACGCCCAGACACGCCCCGGGTGTGAATACTACCCCACAAAACAGCCTGCAGCTGCAGCTGATTGCAGGGATCTGCCCAGGTGGTCCTCGTTGCGTCTAGGCACTCTGTGGTGGTCTGTCACATGTCTCTTGTTTTGCAAGCCTAGCAAGCCAAGCCATCATGGTGAATCTTGGGTCTCTCTTCTCAACACCATACACAATATCCACCCACCATCACATACTAAGTAACCATCGATATCGATCTTTGTCGCTGCTCTTTATGGATTTTCCCAATCAGATCCGTCATACGAATACTGACCCCTTGGTCCATTGTCACGCATTTGTTTGAGCTCTTCCACCTTCAACAATAATAAACATATCCCCAGATTCTCTCTCGACGCCACCAACATTCTGCAGTCACATGCTTATGAGATTTCACTCGTCGTCACAGAACCATTTGAATGCAATAAGGCCAACAACTGTGTCACCATCTACAACGCTACAGACAAGGTTTCGTTGATGGAGGCCAGTGAAAAGTTCTGCTTGACCTCGGCGAGTTTAAGAGTCGGCATTCCAGAGACCCATTGCAGTGCGATAACGACAAATCCGGCCGTTGCGTCCCTAAATCTCCCTGATAGACACCAATTATCCCTTCTCAGCCGACTTCAACATCTATAATGTCCTCCCCAGAACAGTCTTCGCCTCCACATGGTGTCTCAAACACCGACAACGCTCAAGACGATAAGCCCCGGTTGACCGAGGAGCAGAAGCGGCAGAACCACATTTCCTCGGGTATGTGTCTAAGATGCTGAGATGCAATCTGCGCTGCGGTGTTTTTTGATACTAAATGGACGCATAGAACAGAAACGCCGACAAGCGATTCGCGATGGCTTCGACAAGGTGGCTTCCCTTGTTCCCGGTCTTGATGGCCAGGGGCGCTCCGAGGGTCACGTTCTGAACGTCACGGTCCAGTTCATCTTGGAGAAGATTGAGGAGCGGCGCCATCTTGTCGAGCAGATTGAAGCACGGGGTGGCGTGGTCTCTGATGAGATGAAAGAGTGAGTCACGGTCCTTATCGTCCCGCCACATCAGCCATGATGGTAGGTCCGAAGATGGCTCTAGCTAACATGTGCCCTCAGACCACTCCGTATCGACTTGAACAAAGTAAACGTCGAGCACCTGCAGCAACGCAGCGGGAGCGGAAATGGCAGTGGCCCGTGAACTCGTCATGGGCTGTTGTATGAGTAACAAAAGATAACAGTCATTGCATGCCTACCGCAGAGCGTTGCGACAAAGCGGCGAGGGAGATGCCGAAATATGCGCCGTATCGCATTTTCCGAAACGGTGTATCAGGCACTGCAATGCGATTAGTATGCCCTCGATTAGGAGGCCATCGATTACGAGACTGCCGATGCATCAGATTGCGGACTAGGACAGCTTCTCTTCGAGACAACGTATGAGAACAATGTCCATTGGGAGAAGGTCCCAAGGGAGAGTGTGCATTTATGGCTCGGTCCAGTTTGAGAAAACTCACCCACGGCATGTAGAATGAGAACACGCCAAGTTGGAGACCAACTTGTGAGCGCGTGACAAGTAATGGACAGAAGAACCAAGGAGTTCAAGGAGGAGGACATTAAGTAGGAGATGTGCACGATAGGGACTAAATCCCCTCGGACAAACATATCTACGAATACACTACACCGAGCCAGATATTGCACACTTCATATTGGCATTCCCACCAACTCTATAGCCTTTTTGCCTGTTTATGCTTGCGGATAATGTAACCCTCGTGCTTATCAACCACGTTTTCAGCTACCCAGGGGTTACATCGAGCCATCATATAACTCTATTCGAACTTCCCTTCCAAGACCATGGCCCTGAGCTATGCGTTCACGCAAAATATCCGGAGTTCCGCAGGGATGGACACATGCATGTCAAGTCGCTGTGTATGAGAGGGATTACTGTAATCTATCTCGCATTGCAAGATGTATCTAAACCAAAATCCAGTCCTATAAAACGCCGTAGGATGTCCCAATCGTCTTTAACCACGCCTACATGTTTCCGCAAATGCCGCGTGCTCTTCATGTGGCACCCGTTTCTGGCAGTCTCAGCTCTATGACCAGCAAATCTATCTTGAAGAAGCCGAAGAATAACCCAGAACCAGCAAATGTCAACCCGCTCAACTCCTAAACCAAAAATACACAGTTTCAACTGTATGCACATGTGTCCAAGAAGACACCACTCCCGTCAAACAAACTGTTCGTTATACCCGTCCTCTATGATGGCTTCGGGATCCGTAGCGGATGTGCCTCAGTGTTCAACACATAATCATCCAGACTCATGACATCCGGCTCCGAAAAGATAAGGTAGAAGTACTTTAGCGTCTCGGCAAGCCAGAAGCTCTCCATCGAGTCCAGCTTCTTGGGCGTGGTCCCCTTCGTGACGTCCTCGATGGCCGAGTGCGCATACTTGGTCTCGGTGGCCTTCTTGATCGAGGTGAACATGTCCCACGCCATGTCTTGCCAGGCCGGATCGCCCGTGATCCGGTACAGGTAGAACACGCTCTCGATGGCCTCGGGCCGCAGCATATAGCCCTTGGCGCGTATGCTGGAGAAGCCCTTGGGCAGGCTCGGCCTCCCTTCCTTGGCCCACCTCTCCTCGTCCCACTCGCACTTCGCCATGTCTGCCTCCCTGCACGGGACCAGCGTGAACTCCTCCGGCATGACGCCCGTGGGCATGACCTCGTAGGCCCAGGCGCAGCCGCGCGCCAGCCTCGCGCCGATCTCCAGGTCCTCCTCGATGCCGAAGAGCCTCCCGCCCATGGCGAACATGCCGCCCACGAAGCAGGTCAGGTGCTGGCCCTGCGGCAGGAGGTCGACCGTGTCCCGGCCGTTGGACAGCACGGTGCCGGAGAAGAGGATGTCCGCGTCCTCGCCCGGGACCATGGGCCGGAACAGGAGGAAGGCCTTGGCCGTGTCCATCGCCCTGACGTACATGTCGCGGTACGAGTCGTCCAGGCCGCCCAGCAGCGCGTACATCTTGGGCAGGTACTCGTACAGCGAGTCGGCCATGGACCCGAGGGTGAAGGAGTTGTCGGGCGTCAGGAAGCCGTTCTGCACGTCCAGGAAGGTCGGCCACATGCCTGGCAGCTTGGTGCCGCCCTGCGACCTCTGCATCAGCGCCTTGACCCTGCTGACGGCGTCGAAGAACTTGGGGTCGCCCGTGAGCTGCGACAGGCGCGTGAACTCGAGGGACAGGCTGCCGACGTTGGCCGAGATCTCCCGCGTGGACGGCAGGAGGAGGCTCTCCTTGGCCCTCTCGAAGTGGAAGCTGTTGGCGGGCATGCGGTTGGGCGTGTCGAAGGCGCTGTAGAGCATGTTGCCCAGCTCGGTCGCCTTGCGCAGCAGCACCGGCTCGCCGCTGAGGTCGTAGGCGGCCAGGAGCCCGCCGAGGTAGCGGATGTTGGTCTCGAAGAGGCTGCAGACCTCGTGGTCCGGGTGCGCGTCCCAGTCGATGCTGACGACGTGGTGCACCGCCTCCCTGAACTCGAGCTTCATGTCCATGACCCAGAGGGCGTCGAGCGAGTCGACCAGCGTGGCGCCCCACCCGCTGAAGGTATCGGCGCCATGTAGGGAGATGGGCGTGAGCTCGTCGAAGCCCCACGCGTGCTTCCGGTAGCTCTTCCAGCACTTCTGGAAGGTCTTCTTGACCTCGCTCCTGCGGGCCTCCTGCAAGCCCTCGTCCTTCTTGAAGTCGTATTGGATCTTGGGTAGCCGGTGAGGGGGTTCCTTGGGGAGTTTCTCGTAGGAAGACACGGGGTATTTTTGTTTCCGGCGGGCCCAGTCGAAACTGCTGCGGACGTAGGCGTATGGATGGTTTGTGTAGATGGCAAGGGGAGCCTCTAAACCGAAACGATCCGAGAGAGTGTAGAAGGAGATAAGGAGGACGAATGCCACGAAAATGACCAGCCGGATTGGCTTACGGGGGGTGCTGATGATAGGCATTGTCTAGCATTGGACTCCAAGGAGGAATCATGTGAACAACAACGAGGTTAAAGAAAGTCGTGAAGATGTCCTGAAAAGAGAGGCACACTTGAGAAGTATACAAAACAGAATAAAACAAAACAATACGGAAGAGCGAGATGAGAAGAAAGTGATCAACTCCAAACCTACAGCACATTACCGGGATTATTGTCACGCCACATAACCGATCAAAGGGTACATACAATCTTTATTGAGCTATCCGTTAAGCTGTCCAGGTTTGATAGGGATAGCTGTATCCTTGGAAGGTCATCCAAGGTTCCTGGATGTTCATTGAGCCTCTTGGATTATCTGGTCCACTGACCAGTCGACATGATCGACAGGTTGTCGCAGGCTTCCCCTATGCACATTGCTGTAATGATCCACCCGGCTTTCACATGAAACCTTGAAAGAAAGAAGCTGAAGTACTGCACGGTTTCGTATCCTGCGTACTAAGAAGATAGTGTGTATGCAAAAAGCCCAATAAGGCTTGAAACTGGGTAGAGATGACATCATGATTTATTGTGGTCTCGTATCGAGAAAATCCGGGGGAAAAGTCCAGAGTCCAGAGTCCAAAGTCCGGAGTCAACGGCCACGAAAATAGAAGTTCAGAAAAGGGGGGCTCATCAGTGCTTCCGGGAGATCCAGATGTCCGCATGGCGGAAAGCGGGTCCGAAGAAGAGCGGAAAAGGGTCTCTACACAGTAAGCGAGAGCGGCAGCCACGGAAATCTTAATTTAATTGAAATTCACCGGCCAGGTTACTTTGGACGTCACCTACCTACCTACTTAGTAGGTACATGGTATACTTCTTAGAAAGTATCCATGTAAGTCCTCTTCTGCCTCCTGATTGCTCCGGGTTTCAAGTAATCATTCTCCGGATGTCTGCAGGGTCATGGAAGTAGTAGGGGAGAGGTCACGTACTCTACTTTATACAGTACCTAGGTAGTATACTATTTATTGCGTATTTGTTTCTCCCTTTCCATCTCATCAACCATGCCAGCGAATACATCATCCATCTCCTTCCGAATGGCTTCCTCATCTATACCCACCACCTTTCTATCCCGTACTACAACCCTACCGTCCACAATCACCGTCTCGACTCCTGTGCCATTGCACCCAAACACAAGATGACTTTCCAACTGTCTGCGCCTCTCCTTCAACGGCTTCTTCAGTAGAGGCGTAAACATCATGTCCTTCTTGAGATCAATCACGATCACATCCGCTTTCTTGCCCACCTCTATAGAACCAGCATCAATGTCCAACGCCCTGGCCCCGTTCACCGTCGCCATACGCAACATCTGCCCCGGCTGCCCCAACGCCGGGTCCTGATGCAGAGCCCTCTGCATGTAGCTCGTGATCTTCATCTCCTCGAACATGTCCACGCTGTTATGACACTCGCACGCGTCCACCCCCATGCCCAGGTTGACCCCAGCCTTGACCAGATCCTGCACCCTCGCAATGCCATTCCCCAGCTTGGCATTGCTCCCGCTGTTGACCGAGACGCTCGTGCCCGTCTCGGCCAGCAGCTCAATCTCCCGGTCCGACAGGTGGACACAATGCGCCGCCACGGTCCGGGGGCCCAGCAGCCCCGCCCTGTGCGCCACCTCGACGGGCCTCAGCCCCGCGAACCGCCCGCGCGAGTCCCAAACCTCGCTCGCGCTCTCGCACAGGTGCACGTGCAAGCCCGTGCCCAGCTCCCTCGCGGCCCGGCCCACGTCCGCCAGCAGCGCCTCGTCCGCCAGCGGGAGCCACTCGAGCCCCACCCAGACGCGGACCCGGCCGCCCGCCCGCCCGTGGTTGGCCCGGAACGCGGCGACGTTGTCCGCCACCGAGTCGAGGCGGTGCTCCGGCAGCGCGACGTCGCAGGACAGCACGGCGCGGATGCCGACCTGCTCGGCCGCCGAGGCCAGGGCGTCGAGCTGCCGGTACATGTCGTT
Source organism: Cytospora piceicola (assembly GCA_023375675.1). Taxonomy (NCBI): domain Eukaryota; kingdom Fungi; phylum Ascomycota; class Sordariomycetes; order Diaporthales; family Cytosporaceae; genus Cytospora; species Cytospora piceicola. Next base: position 701,501 of record JALQBC010000014.1, on the reverse strand, counting down.
GACGGTGGTGGTGCCCGACTTGAGAGCTGTGCTGTAGGAGTACAGCGCCGCGAGGCGGGCGGTGGACGGGGTGAGTGCCCGGATGGCTGGGTACCAGACTTGGTCTAGGTATTCCCAGAGAGGCGCGTCGTCACCGTAGCCCTAGACTATGGGTTAATCCTCATGAGTGGGTGGGGGGGGGGGGGTGCGCAAGAGACATGGCGTACCTTTGCGATGCTGGTGTGGAAGTGCAGATCTATCAAGCCGGGCATGACGAGCTTGTCTGTGCCGTCAATCACCTCGGTCTCGCCATTGTAGTCGTCCTGGTCAGCTGCAGTGCCCTCGCGTATGTCGTGAATTCTGTCATCTCGAATTTCTAGGACGCCGGGGTAAAGAAAGGTGTCTTTGGCATCCAATGTGAGGATAGTAGCATTCTCGATGATTATTCGGCGACCCATGACCCTTGAAACGTTTGAGATGGCGGGATATCTCCCGTATTAACCTGCGTAAGTCGAAATGTCGTATTCCTGGACTCGCGCATATTGAGGTATATGTATGTAGTCATTGAGGAGACTGCCGTAAAGTGGCTGTCCCCACCAGGCGATAAGCCGCCGGAATGGCCTGTACCCTGCTGTCATGGTTTTATTCTGTATCTGTTTGGGTTATCGCATTCTTTTGATATGCGGCTCCCATGATGCTGGATCAGAAACATGGGTTTCAGTTTAGCAAGCCGCCAATTTTTCCACATCTGGACATCACATGTCAGGACTCAGGAGCGGGAAGAGAAGTTGACGGCGCTCGGGCTCATTTCACCGCGATCAAAACACAGGCAATGTATTCAATGTCCAATCAATCGAACAGATGGACTGATGTTTTGTGGAATAGAGCGTCGAAAGACGAAATGGTTACACCAGTCGGTGAGTCGAGGATACCGTATTCCGCCCAACTTGCCATCTCAGTCGGAACACCCGACCACCGGACACTTCGGATCCGGGCCCGGTAATTATGGGTCCCTTTCGCCGGCGCTTAAATGTTTCTTATCGTTTACCTTATCGTTCGCAACTCTAAAATTTCCCAGGTTTCCAGGTGAACCTCAAAGTCGTCAACCTTCAACCTTCCACTCAGAAACTCACATTCCAAATCCACCCCCTGGATACAACAGACACACGCAATCATGTCGTCTATGAGAAACGCAATACAGCGCCGCTCGCATCGCGAGAGAGGCCAGCTCAAGGAGCGTGAGAAGTTCGGCCTCCTCGAGAAAAACAAGGTACGACTTCCACGAGCGCACACGTCTCCCACACGGCCCAGCTGACAGTAAACCAGGACTACAAACTCCGAGCGAAAGACCACAAAAAGAAACAAACCATCCTCAAATCCCTGAAGCAAAAGGCTTCCGAACGAAACGAAGATGAATTCTACTTCGGCATGATGTCCCGGGGCTTCTCCTCGGGCAAGTTCGCAGGAGGCAAGAAATGGACGGGAACGGTAGCCGGCGACCGAGGAAACAAAGCACTGGACATCGACACAGTGAGGTTGCTGAAGACGCAAGATCTGGGATACTTGCGGACGATGCGGAACGTCGTAGCCAAAGAAGTCGCCGAGCTGGAGCAGAAGGTCGCAATAGCGGCAGCTTTTGCCGGTGTCGATGCAGATGCGGAGGACGAGGAACAAGGCGGCTTTGAAAGCGAAGAGGACGAGGCCCCAAGGAAAGCGAAGTCACAACTGAAGTCGAAAAAGATCGTGTTTGCCGAAACCGTCGAGGAGATGGAGGAGAAATTACCGGAAGCGGATGAGGACGATGAGGACGATGACATGGACTCTGACTTTGAGGCATTCGAGGCTGAGAAGTCACCAGAGGAGAAGAGAAGGGCGGCAAACGCGGAGCGGCTACGGCGGAAGCTGCGGCATGCGAAGAAGAAGCTGAAGACCCTGACCGATGCCGAGACTGAGTTGGAGATGCAACGGTCACGAATGGCGAAGACGGCGACAGTTGGTGGGGTCACAAAGAAGGGAAAGACGTTCAAGGTGCGCGAGCGCAAGCGATAGAGGCGTGGTTATAATGCAGCTGTTTCGGGGGCACCAAGACAAATTCATATTCAGTCGCAAATGGCTACCGAGATACCCTGTCTCCCCCCGAATATCACGGAATAAGGTATCATGAAATTACAAGAGGAATTCCGAAAGCCCGCACCCCATCCTCCGAATTGCTTGAACCATTACCAGTGGTCTCCTTTTCCATGTTCATCATTATTCTCATTTACATCGTGCCTGTGCGCTTTTCGCGCCATCACAACTTCTCAGAAGTTACGCACTTCGCCAACAACCCAATACACCCCGTCAGTGCCTTGAACAAGACCGTCACACACCAGATGATACACTTGAAAGTGACACTAATCAGCGAGATGATGGCCCGCGCGCACCCAGGCATCTCATCCTCATCCTTGTCCTTCTTCCTCGGCTTCTTCTTCAGATCGCTCGCCTGGCTCTCCAGGTCCAGCTCGAACTCCTCCATCCGGGTCTTGGCCGCCTTCTTCTCCTTCCTGTCCCCAGTGCCGACCCTCCCGCTCAACCGGCTCAAGCTGATCCGGCTGCTCCTGTCCCCCTGCTTGCTGTCGCTCCTCAGCGACGGCGGCGGCTCAAACACCTCGACCCTCCGGAACTCCCCGTCGGCGTGCGCGACCAGCATCAGCGCGGCCACGGCCACGTCGGCCAGGTACACGGCGTCGATCTTGGCCGCGATGCCCGTGTCGACCTCGAGCCAGCCCATGCCCGTCCCGTCCCGCGTCAGCCGCGCCAGGTGCTGCGGGCTCTCGATGTGCTCCAGCGTGTACTCGGTCCGGCTCCACGCCGGGTTCCGCTCCACCGTCACGCAGAACGGCATCGCCAGCGCCGGGTGCACCAAGAAGTGGCTCCCCGAGTCGTCGTCCCACACCAGCCGCGCGCACTCGCGCTCCGCCGCCGCCGCCAGCGCCGCCCCCGCGCTCGCGTTTGCGCTCCCGCCCCCGGCCCGGCCGCCCAGCGCCAGCCTCGCCGCCGCCGACGGGTACAGGAGCGCCACCAGCCCGTCCCCCGGCGCGTGCCGCCGGCTCGTCTCCTCCAGCGTCGTCGAAATGACCTCCTGCCAGCCCTTGGTGGACTGCTCGCCGGTGCCGATGCCGCCGCCGCCGCCGCCGCCGCCCTCGACGGCGCCGCCCGGGCCGCTGCCGGGGTCCTTGGCCGGGACGGGCGGCCTGTACGGCCTGGCCGGGTCGAAGCGCGCCAGCGAGACGTAGGCCGAGGCGGACGTCGGGTCGAGCCGCAGCCGGTAGAAGGGCTGCGTCCTGGACGAGAGCGTGTAGACGGGGGCGTCGCGCTCGGACGCGATCCGGAAGGTGTACGCCCGGCCCTCGGACGCCGGCGCCTTCCACCCGTTGGCCACCTTCCAGAAGCCGCGCAGCTGCTCCGTGCTGCTCGCCTCGGGCGTCGAGGGCTGCACGTTGACGCGCGGCGGCGGCCACACCCGCGTCGCCGCCTGCTGGTGCTGGTGCTGGTGCTGGTGCTGTGGTGCCGTGTGGGCGCTCCGGGGGCTGCGCAACGGGCTCGCGGGTTGGTTGTGGCCGTGGTTGTTCCGTCCGCTGGCGTCTGCTGCTGGCGCCGGTGCTGCTGGCGCCTCGGTGGTGGTGGGGGAGTACAGGTGGCGGCTGATGGCGCCGGCGGGGATGTTGGCCGGGTGTGTCGGGCTCGACTGGGGCGGGTAGTAGTTCTGCCGCGAGAGCGGGAGGTTGGGGTCGTACTCCGGGAAGATGGACCGCAGCGGTCCCCCTCCTGACCCCCCGGGAGACGCCTCGGCGCCGCCGGGTCCCGCCGCCTGGTCCTCCAGCGGCGGCTTGGCTGTCGAGTTCCGGGACCGGTTGCTGGCGGTCCGGACGAGTGTTTGGGCGTCCGAGAAGGCCGTGCCCGTCCGGTGGACCGGGTCTGCCGTCACCACCGCGGCAGGCCGCTGTATCGTATGGCTGTCTGGGTGCCACATGTCGGCGGGCCATGCGGTGACTCTTCTCTCGTCCGCGTCTGCTGTGGACTCGGGCCCTGCCACTGACGATGAGCCCGCGAGCCCGGCTGCCGCTGCTGGCTTCTTTCCATCCCTGACGGATATCTTTCGTTCCAACGGGGTACGCCGTCCAGCTCTCGGCGGGGAGTCTCGGGGCACCGAGTCTATCGATGGCCGGCCCGGCCCCGGCGTGTTGGTCTGGTTCCTGGATGGAGGCCTCTCCTTGGGAAACAGAGAGAAGGAGCCTCCCTGGTGTGATGGTCCGATCGACATGTTTGGCGACCCTGTCCTGCTTCGAGCAGGACTCTGTGCGTTCCTCCTTGTTCCTCCTATACTAGGACGAGTCCCTGGACTCGAGTGGGTCGGTATGGTAGAGATACAGGGTTTAGTGGTGGCTCACGTTACTATCGGCACATGGTGATCGCTGTTGGTGAGAGGCACTGGTTGGGACTGAACAAGTCAGGACTTGTATCAGGTAAACAAGCACTCAATGGGGGTTGGGAAAAGAGCACAGCGATCTGCTGTGGTCGGCATCTAGGGAACTGCAGACTATATCAAAGATGTACGATGTACGATGTACGGACTTTAACATATGTCCAGCCGCCCGTTTCGTTCCTACAAAGCATGGACAGACCCTCTTGATTAGACAAATCCATAGACCCTTGTCTGATTTACTGTTTCTGCAATGGTCATTCGAGAAGTACATGGGCATCCGCACCCGCTCACCCGCAGGATAACATCTAGCCCGACACGCCCCGCTGGCTGGCTGGCTGGGCCCCTACACCATGTATGTACGGTTAATTTTAAGCGCTGTCGATATTGGGGTGGGTCCTGGTCCGGAAGACCATACGGGTCCTGCTACTGGGCGGCTCTCGGAAGATCCCCATTGTTGTACCTGTGAGATCCTTGAATGCAGAGTACAACACACACGGTAGAGATGAGCAGTCAAGAGAGAGAGAGAGAGAGAAAGATGTTGTGGTACAAAACAGCCAATATAGACATGGACCAACCAAGAACGACCAGAGACATCCCAGAAACATCCCAAGACAACCCAAGACAAACATGGGGTGGCATGTAAGTGGCATGTCATGGGTTCTGGTCCAATCAATCGCCCCGTCACGCTGCATTTAGACGCCCGGCGATGAGAAGGGGAGAAATTTTTCTTTTCTTTTCGCGCGGGGAAGGAGACTGCGGCTTTCCCCTGCAAAGCCTGATTTATGTGATTGGATCGTTCTTATTTCCGGCATGGCGATTTGACTGATCGAGCGTGCAGTGTGAAGAGAAGAGTTGGTGCGGCCGCTCGTGTTGGTCTCGTTGCATCGCGCCAATCCGAGCGGCGGTACTATGGTACGTACACGGTACACTACACCGGCGCATACAAATATGGCAGGTATCTACAGTACAGTAACGGTTGACCCTCTCTATATGTACCAATGGTATACTTGCTTACACATCAGTCATCAAAGGTATGAAGATGCATTACCGACGGCTTGGGTCTTCAAGGCCAAGCATTTGTGTTGGTTATTAGGTAGGTATCAAACCCTTCTTCAACATCATTCATAGCTGTTCAAACGTAAAACAAGAAAACCTCACATGTTGGACAGATATCAGGATCGGGTCAGATGTTATTTTGCTTGATGACCATACGCTTCCTAACTCTGCTCACCCAGCACCTCTTGTGAGAATTAATATGTGCGCGGACGTTACATACAGTATTGCCTCATCACGGTCGATGGCTGCGTCGCTTGGACAAAAGGTCAGACCAATGATACCAAGCGGCCTCAAGTGCTTGCAGCCCAGGAAAGGCGGCATCTGGAGTAGGTCCTAAATGGATAGGTTAGGATACTTACGAGTATAAGCACACTCGTACTTTCCGTTCAATCTACCATGAGTTGGCCTACTTGATGGTCCTGGTGGAAGGTCACGGCGTGCTGGCCTCTCTTCTCTGATCATGACCGTTTGCCTAGGGTAACTTGCTATAGCTCAGTTGGTTTGTAAGTTGGTTTCCAGAACATTCAGTTCTTGTGCGTAAGTACGTCACCCAAGAGGAAATGCAGGTGGAAGCTGGCATAATGTGCAGTGACAAACAAACAAGCTCCGTTTGTATGTATGACCTGGCAAGAAAGGCAAACAGAAACCCATCTGAACCATCGGGTTTCCACCTGCTGCAGGTACCTAGGTAGAGACAGGCGCCTTTCAATATCTTCTCAGCCCGCTCACGACTTCAACCTGATGTTTATCTACTTTTCTCACCCTCATCCCCCCAATCAATCACGCCCAAAAACATCACAGTCCCACCATCGCCATGCCGTCCTTACGGGCAGATGCACCGTCTCATGTCCCTGACGAGGAGACCCTCGACTCTTTGCTCGGGCAGAGAAATCAGTCCTCGAAAGCCTCCTCCAAGGTCAAACCATTGCAGAAGCTCACGCCCTCTCAGCGCCAACGAACAGGCCTCATCGAGCTGGGAAAACGAAAGATGAGGATCCAAGGAGATCCATGGGGCAACTACCTCTCGTGGGCTGGAAACGTAGGCCATCCTGAGGATATGCGCATGTACGACATTTTGAACCCGCTGTACGAGAAATTGCAGGACTACAAGATTCAGGAAACAGAGGATGTGAAAGCCATTCGAGAGTTCCTCGAAATGGTACCGACGATGGACGTTCAAGCACTTGTGTCGAACCTTGGTAATGACGGCCAATACGAGGTACTAGTCAACAACGATACCGAGATCACTGTTACCTGTCGAATTGGATCCATGTCAGTCCGACTGATGCAGGCCAAGGACATTGATGTTGATGATACAAAGTCCTTCGCAGCTACCAAGCGGGCTGCCCTCTCGGCTGCAAAGACCAAGCAGCTTACGCCTGATCCACCGATGAGTATCGACCTGCAGCAGTACCTCCTGGCCCTTGATCTTGTCGATGATAGCAAGTGGCACGATCTAGAGAAGCGGGAGCAATCAATCGCGTCCAAAAAAGAGGAGCTCGGCGCTGACACGACCAGAGACGAGACAAACACCAAGAAGCTGGCAAAGTTGCACAAAGAGGAGGTCAGGTACCAGAGGGATGTGGCAAAGTACTTTAAGAAATCGCGAGCGACAATCAGAGAACAATACTGGCTGCAAAAGACCCCCTTGCAGCGAGCCCAGTGCCGCAGCGCCTCCCTGGAAGCCGATCGGTCTGGAGATACACGACTGCGGCGCAAGCTCGACATAGTGAAGGAGAACTGGCAGCACAAGTGGAACAAGCTGTGGCTTGACGACGACTTCTTTCATCACTACCTCATCGACCAGACAGCAGCTGAGCATGCCTGGGACTTGGTTGAAGAAGATGTCCTCATCGTCACAGATAGAAATCGCCGAGTCATCCTTGCAAACATCGAAAAGCTTGGCGAGTTCCTCTTCGGACAAGAAGCCATGGAGACGCTGGTTCGATGCTTGGACATGTGGAAGTTCTTCACACCACTTCCTCTCCCAGAGACATCCCGACACGTTGTCGACGAATACGTCCGACGCCTCCACCCAGAACTGGACCCTTCAGCGGTGACCATCGACCAGCTGGCCAATGCCGCCATGGCCGTGGCGCACTACGGCTGCTGGTCTCGGAAGGGAGACCCGCATGGGACCAACATCGTGCCGACGCTGGACACGAGGTTCGCGCGGAGCGATGTCCTCGAATACCCGGCCGACCTGTTTCCGGGGTTTGCCAAGGCAGCTCTGGGGATGGCTAGCAGGATCACCCGCTTTCTCGTCCAGCCGCTCGACCCTGCTTACTATGACGAGTGCGTACGGGTCTTCTCGTCGTTACCGGCAAACGCGCGGGTGTCTACAGATGACGAGGACTTTATCAGTCTCTTTGCGCTTGGTATCAACGGCTACACGCAGCGGCATCGGGATGTGAAGGACATCAGTGGCGGCCTCGCTGGGCTTTTCTCCACCGGAGACTACAAAGGTAAGCATATCAATGCCCTCGGTCCCAACGTCTGAGCCCTCCCAAGCTGATGTCCACCTCGTCAATGATAGGAGGAAACCTCTGCGTCCCTGACCTCGGCCTCAAGGTCCCCTACCGACCCGGAACCTGCCTCATCGTGCGCGGCGGTGCGTTGGATCACCTGGTCCAAGACTTTTCTGGCACTCGATACTTCATCATATGCACCAACCACGAGAGCTCCCGCCAGCACGCGCTGCGGAAGATGGGTGATCCCCGTGCTAGACCCCTTCCAACCGGCAAGACCCTGGCCGGTTCTCAGGGAAGCGGTGACAGCCACGATGGGTCCCAGGACGGGGATGGATCAGACGATGATAGCCTTGATAGTGAGGACCTGAGTGAAGACTCGGACGATCCGGACGACATGACGGCTCCGTGTGTCAACCACAGAACGGATGCCGATGATGATCTCACATACACGAACAAGCAGCTACATGGCCCCAACGTTCTTCGTTGGAGCAGCAGCAGTGAAGCTTCCTCGTTGGAGTAGCTGCTCAAGAATCAGCCCGTGCAATGGAGGGAGTTCATGACGTTTGAGGCATCGCTACACCGCTGATTACAGTGGAGGGAAGATGATGCCGAGAGAGGCATCATCCAAGTAATGAGTCTCACTGGCCTGTGTTCTGGATCATATCACCCGGCTTCGTATTGAGTGTGGTAAAAGTGTACGTAGAAGATCCAAGAAGTATGGGGGATGATAAGACAGTACCATTATGGGACATACATGCCTTCACCCCAGCGACTGGTACATCATGAGTGTGTCTAAGTGTGCATCCTTTCCCCTCAGCTCTTTAGGACGTCAAGAGAGGAAACAATCAATCATGGCTGTTGGAGATAAGAACCAGTAACTCGTAATTACCCATTGGCTACTCAAGGTGTTCCAGTAAACTGCTAGCTCTAAGTCAGACCGGAGGACGTCCGACCAACACCGGCAGACCGGCCCCGGTATCTCCCAGACCCGCTGCCGGCCGAGCTCCGTGCCGGCGACTTCGGAGCTTGATATCGAATGACACTGGCATGTTCTTAATCTTCACCGGCGACCTTCTCGAGATATGATATGATGCCAACATTTCTATGAAGTGAGAAGCTTAAGTAGTCATTTATTTCTCTATTTTGCGCTCTGCAAAGCACTGTCTTGAGCCTTGTTTTTCATACTCGGGAGTACGCTTCGGTCTGCTCACTTACTCACCCAACCAAAACCTCACCAACCAACTCAGCATCTCCAGACACCAGCAGCCTTCTCCCAGGGCGTCAACAATGCCACCATCCCAAACAGTCGTAATCGGCGCGGGCGTGATAGGCCTCTCCTGCGCACTAGACCTCCAGTCCGCCGGGCACGCCGACGTCACCATACTCGCCCGGGACTTCCCCGCGCCCTTCGCCCTCGTCGACCCCAAGGCCCAGATCAACTTCACCTCGCCGTGGGGCGGCGCCCACAACCGGTGGGTGCCCCCGGCAGCCGGTGCCGCCGCGCAGCAGCAGCAGCACGGGGCCCGCGACCACCGCCTCGCCCTGGCGACGTTCCGCCGGATGAGGGCCCTCGGGGGGTCCAGCCCGGAGGCGGGCGTCACGCTGATGAAGGGCGTCGAGTACCTCGAGGCCCCCGGGCCCGAGTACGAGGCCCTCTCCGGGGCGGGCGGCGCGCCGGGGTCGGCGGCGGACCTGGGGATCGAGGGGTTCCGGGTCCTGGGCCGGGGCGAGCTGCCCGACGAGCGGGTGAGGCTGGGGTTCGAGTACGACACCTGGTGCGTCAACCCGATGGTGTACTGCTCGTTCCTGCTCAACAGGTTTGTCTTTCGCGGCGGCAGGGTGGTGAGGAGGGAGGTACGGGAGCCGAGGGAGGTGTTTGAGATGAGTGATCTGGGCGGCCCGGTGAAGGTGGTGGTAAATGCTTCGGGGACAGGCTTTGGTGATCCTCAGTCCTTTATCATCAGAGGTACGTTTGTCTACTTGTTGCAAGGAGGCAGCGATTTACCATGAGAGAGGAGCTATGAGGCTGACCGTCGAGTTTACCACAGGACAAACCTGCCTGGTTGCCAACTCATGTGACGCAACAGTGACCCGCCAGAACGCAGATGGCAGTTGGACCTTCTGCGTCCCTCGGAATTTCGAAGGGGGCACCATCATAGGAGGCACCAAGGAGCCGGATAGCTGGGATTCGGAACCATCCTTGGAGGTCCGCGAGAAGCTGTGTCGGGACTTCGTGGCCACATATCCCAGGATCGCTGACGAGTCCGGCTCGGTGAGAGTTCTGAAAGATGTCGTAGGACGACGACCGGCCCGTCACGGCGGAGCGAGGCTGGAAAAGGAGGATATTTCCCCGGGGAAAACCGTTGTCCACGCGTACGGACTCGGTGGAAGGGGGTACGAGCTGTCGTGGGGAGTTGCAGAGACAGTGGCGAGCCTTGTCGCAGATGCTGGCTCCACGAAGGCCCGGATATGAAGATGAACGGATTGGACATGGTCATGATGGGGCCTGTACCCTCCTTGGACCGTCACCTCTAATTTTCGCCATCATACCGTACATATATACATATACAATATATCGGACACACCCACTGTTTCACACCTGTTCAGCCCTGTAAGACGAGCGTACCTTGGCTCCGACCGCCAGACCGCTAGATATGCCGAGATCCCTCACCCCTCCCTCTTCTGCCGTGAAACGCCGGAAAATGCATGACCATAACTACAACAACAACAACCTCGGCAACAAGACCCTTTCCCCCGCCGTGCCCCCAGCATCAAACCCCCCTCATCACCGCTCCTTCCCGTGCTCCTCCCCCTCCCCGGGGAACCGTTTCCGGTCCCTGCTCGCGAACCCGCCGACGCGCTCCGCGCGCGTCAGCTTCAGCTCGCCCTCGCGCCTGATCCTCTCCTCCCTCTCCGACTCCTCCAGCCCCCACCACTCCCGCAGGAACTTCTGCTGCTCGGCCTTCCGCCGCTCCTTGTCGATCTTGGCCTTGGCCCTCTCCTGCCTCTTGGAGAACCACTCCTCCCGCGCCGCGTCCTCGGTCGCCGGCGTCGCGTGCGCCGTCATGCACGCGTTCATCACCCGGTGCGGCGCCCGGCAGACGAACGGGATCGAGAATGTCCGGCCCAGGGCGCACTCGGCGAATGCTGCACGTTCCGCGCGTGGCCCGTCAGCCAGGGGGTTTAAAAGGTGCAACCCATGGGGGTTTATGTCATGTGTAACTCGGAGGGAGGGAGGTAGGTAAGGTAGGTGTGTGGGTAGGCGGGCAGGAAGGCTTACCTTTTATCTCGGGCCCGCATTGGCTCCGCACCTTCTCGTGGAATATCTCTCGTACTTGGGCCTCTTGTGATGCGGAAAGGGGCAGCGGGTTGCGCGATGGCATGGGCAGGCGCTCTGCCGAGCTGGTACTGGTGCTGGTGCTGGTGGTGCTGGGGCCGGCGCCCGATGGTGATGATTGGGAGGCCATTGTGGCCATTGGTGTGTATATGTGGGCACGTCGATACTGATCGGCTCTTCAGCAACGGCAGGGGAAACTGGTGCCTCGTGTGGGGGGGTGGAAGGCTTTGTAGGTCTTGCGGAAAGGAGTTGTCTTTTGTCGTTCGAGAAGGTGGATGTTGAATGGTGTTAGTTAGCTAAGCTTGAGATGGACTGATTGGGGGGGCCCTCCGAAATCAAATTCTGCCGCCCGGACTTCTTGAGCTCGGCACCACTTGAGCTTTCACCGCTTTCACCCGTTTTGGTTACGATTCATCCCCAGGGGCTCAGGGTCCGTATTCATTTAGGATATGCCACTGGTTCAAACAAAATATACGGCGGATTAGCATTGAACGTGGACATAGTCACATGCAGTGTATTCTGTGGAGGACGTATGTTTATGAAAAGCTTCACAACGCTGGCTGGCCTCCATTTTGATAATCTATGCTATCTACACCACTGCCACAACTCTCTTCTCGACGTGCTCGACGCTGCGGAAAGCCAGCATGGCCTTGCTCACCGAGGGCGAACAGCTTCGCGGACCCGCAAATGGACTGACCAGGTCTCAATCAAACCGCGAGGACGACTGCTCCTCGGTAGGCGTCTCGGTCTCGGCGCTTCTCTCCCTCTCAAGCTCCAGGCTCGCCTTCTCCCTCTTCTTCCCCATGGAGAACCACCTGGCCGCTGTGCCACTCATCCTGCCATCTTTGGACTTGCTCGGCCCAATGGATGTGGAAGGGCTAGAGTTGACAGACTCAAAGCTCTTGCCAAGGAGATCCTCCCCGCCCAGGCTGTCGGCCACATCACTGCCACCGAAGCTGGGACGGTGTTCCCGCTCTGAGCCCGTGGTGGAGCCTGGTCCGGTGGCCTTCTTGGAGCCACCGAGCCGTGACGACAGACTGAATTTGCTGCTCTGGCGGAGGATCTTTCGAACCACATTATCCGGGCTGGCACTGGCCGAGAGCTCCTTGAGGGTGCTGTAGGTCGGTTCGGAAGGTGTGTTCGAGGCAGACTGGTCCAAAGAGAGGGAATCGTGGGACTCGCTGATGGACGCCCGGCTTCGAATAGATAAGGACAACCGGGAATCGGAGTCATTGCCCGACGAGGCTGGCGGCGCATCGTCCTTCGCGCCCTTCTCCCTACTCCTGGCCTTGTCTTTGCCACCGAACATTGCCATGAAGGACGGCGCGGCAGGGTTGAGCTTTGGCAGATTCTTCTTCATAGGCCGGCTCCCAATCACTCCCACCTGTGACGGCGAGACTTGCGGGTTCATAAGATCCTCTTCATCAAGGATCTCATCATCCGCAGATGCCAGCGTCGTCTGGAGGGCCGAAGGAGACCCACCAATGGAAGGTCGTCGAGAGGGAGCTCTAGACCACGTGTTGTTCTCTGGAGACCAGACGAGTCTCGACCTCGAAAAGCTTTGCTGCTCGGAATGGGGTGGCCAAAGATGAGATCCGCTGTCAGTTGAGGGCCGCGGGATCTCCGCCGAGGCGATAGACGCTGGTCGCGTGCTGCCTTGTTCGCGATCAAAAACTCCAGTGAGCGCCCGAGAACCACCGAAAGGCAAGAGGCTCCTAGCCGAGAAACCTCTCGTCCCACCTGGAGAACCATAAGTATCCATGCTATCCGGACCGACAGAGTTCCGGTTGAAGACGTTCCAGTTCGAAAGACTGATCCGGCGCTTATTCGGCACCCCGTCGAGCTCGTCTTGGCGTGGAAATGATTGGCTCTGTCCATACTTCAGGCTGCCTAACTGAGGGGGTTCATCCAGACCGTTTTGAGGCTTGCCCCTCTGGAAGGAGAACAGACTGGCCAGTTTCTGAGTTGCAGGCTGTCCATGCGCCGGGGCAGGGGACGAGAAATACCCAGAGTTGATGGACCGCCTCTCGCCTTCGTCGTTACTCGGGAATGGAGGAAATGGTAGATGCTGCTGCGATCCCTGAGGGCTCGAAAAGAGGCTACCTGAGCGGGCTGATGTGGGTGACTGAGGTTCCTGTGCAGGGGACGCAGTCTGCATGGGCGGGAAAGGGCTGGTCGCCGCAGGATGAGATACGGGACTAGAAGGCTCATCCTCATAATCGTCTTCGTCTTCGTGCTCGTCGTCCGTGAATATGTTGCTTGGAAGAAGAGCAGCCGCCGAAGGGCTCAGTGGTGCACCGGCTATCAGCGCCCTAAGCTCATCGTCGTCCATGTCGTCATTCTCCATGGAGAAGTCGAGGAATGGCCCAGGGGCGAACCCCGGGGGTGGCCGAGTGGTGCTGAACCCGTGGTGCTGTGAAAGCGGCGGCTCCAGAGCAGTGTAACGAGGGGCCGGCGACAAGACCACGTTTGAGAGTGAATTGCTGTGATGGCTTCGGCGATTAACCTGATCTTGTGACGAAGACTCGAAGTCCGCGCCTGTGGCATTTGCCTGTGTCTGGTTGTAGAGGGCAAAGGCGGCCTGCGGGATCTGCTGGAGCTGAGCGTGGATCGAATTGAGACTATCATCGAGATCCTTGCCCCGTTTCGACTCGTTGTAGAGCTTCATATTCCACTCGCGCTCCCTGCGTTGCCATTCGCGTCTCTTCTCGAGGTTGTTCTGTCGCCACTCCTCGTCGTCCTCGCCACCGGGCAGCTTCTTCCTCTCGTCCTCCAGCACCTTCACCTGCTCTCTTTTTGACTTGAGGTCCGTCTCCAATTGCGAGCATTCCACTTGCAGCTTTTCGTTACCATCCCGCAGGGTTGCCATCTTCGCCTTGCCGTCCTCTTCGATGGTCTTCTTCTGCTCTTCGAAGCTCTCCTTCTCCTTGCGCCACTCCTGGATCTGTCGCTCCATCTTGTTGACGTTCTCTTGGTATCGAGAGCGCTCGGTTTGTTTCGCTTTCAGTTCCTTCTCCAGCTGGCCCCTGCGCTGAACAGTGGATCGCATGGCTCTTTCTGTCGTACCCATCTCCTTCTTGAGCTTCTCCGTCTGCTCCTCCTTCTTCTTCTGCTCTGCCTTCTTCTGCTGCTTCTCATGCTCCAACTCGTCCAATAATCTCTTGTTGTCCTCCTCCTCCTTCATGATGAGCGCCACCGTGTCCTCAATCTCTTGTTTGATGCCTTGGAATTTCTCGCCGAGCTCCCTGACTTCAGCCTCGGAAGTGCTATCCTTGCGCATGGACTTGTGATCCATGCTGCCCATCGATGGTGAGTGTCTCCTCCCGATGGTATTTCGCCTTGAGATCGACCCTGCTGTGCTCGGTTCTCTTGTCAGCGTCGGGCCGCCGTCCGGTATGGTCGCAGTTTCGATGCCTGGAACAGGGCTTCGCGGTGCTCCGTTCTCGTCGCCATGTTCGCCTTGTGTGTAGGAAGGCTGCTCTTCGGGCTCGAAGTTTGGCGGCAGGCGGGAGTTCCCCAGCTGTGGTCGGCCGTGCGGGTCATGGGTCCGTATGCGGATGTTTTTGCTGCCGGCCTGGAAGCTGTTGGATCCGACAGCTATCACGCTGATGTTGTAGAAGTGGCTTGGCTTCAATCCGGTGACTGTGATGGCCGTTTCTTGGTTCGCTGGAGACTCGCCCACTTTTTTCGCGACAGAGTTGTTAGAGTCTGACGGCATAGCATACATATATCATGCTGAACGTGATGCTCCCCCTCCCATGATTCGCTGCTTACCGACTACGCCGTTCACCCGTATGAGGAACTTCTGCACTGGCTTGCTGGGATGCGGTCTTGCCCAGTTCACTGTAGCTTTGTCAATGCCGATGTACGCGAGCATGACATCGGGGGCATCTGGAACATCAACGCCGAGAATGTTGATGAGTTCGGGCACGGGCTTCCACAAGGTCTGGACGGCCCTGCGTAGCAGCCTGCAAAAAACGTGGGTCAGTAAACGAGGAATATGCACCGAAGTGACCAAGCCAGGTGGTAAGCTCGTTGAGGTCAGGTGTCAAGTGCCAGGTGTTCGAGGGTGCAGGTGGCAGCGTACCAAATTGCTGCGAAGCTGAAAAGCACCATGGTGGCATTCTCTCCAGTAATCCTGTCCAAGTGATCGAAGTCGACGTGGGAGATGGCAGTCATATAGAGGTTGTTCGGCGTCAGGTCGGGGAGGTCGACGTAGGTGGCGGCGTAGATGAAGATGCAGCAGAGGCCGACGGTGATGTGGACGTAGGCGCCCTTACGCTCGATTAGCCAGGCGATGAACAGGAAGACGAGGGTGAGTATAGGCAGAATCGCAGTCCAAGGAATCCATAACATATCGGAGTGGATGCAACGCCGGCGGAGAAGAGGAGAGGGGGTGGAGCGGATCGAGGTGGGATGGTGGTGAGGAGGGAAACATAGAGAAAATGTCGGGAGGAGACGACTATGAGGTAGACTAGACCAATCCGCAGGTACTATGGCAGGAGATGCGAAAAAGTAAAAATGCGATGTGGTAGCATTACTTGGGGGGGGATGCACCGAGTCAGCCGGGGAAGAGCATGGCTGGACAAGCCAACCAGGACCTTCCAAAGGTTGTAAGGTAATAAAAGGTATGGGCCTGGAAACTAATAATAATAATAATAATCAACACAACAGTAACCTTCCACTCTTTTTCTACTGTGGTAAAGCACGGCGTTTTTGTGTATTTTTGTTTGCAACCGCGAATTGCGAACAAGTGACTACGTACGTACTGTTGAACAGGGCGAGCAACGGGAAGCCTTTATCGCATTCCCGGTAGCTGGATGCATATCAATAATTGCGAGAACCCTGCATGCTTCCCTCCTACTTTCTAGGTACTTACCTACTTAATAGGCTACCTAGGTACTTAAGCTAGGTAGGTATCTTGGCTGCAGCCTCACTAAGCAGACATCAACATCCTCCCTACTGCTAAGCTACCTGTGGTTTGTATCTGGCAGGCCTGGCTACCTAGGTCGATATCGCTGTTCGCGAACACCGGAATGAGGTATCATCAAAAGTCGTTTGCTTCTTTCTCTTCTTGCAAATGGACAGTCGACCAATGCAGCCATTGACGCCGACCGAGACAATGCCACAAAGCCATTGCAAACGGAAGACAAAGCTGAACACCCCCCAATCATGCCACCAGGACATGCTGCAATGCTGCAATGCAGTCGCATTAGCAGCAGTAAGAGTGGCTGTAGTATTGACCTTGGCTTGCAGCCTATTGGGCCCTTTCTCTCTTCCCCTCCTCCGCATCCTAGATTAGGTTTCGTCTTGATTTCGAATGGCAGACAGATTCCCAACTTTGGAAGAGAGAGTCCTGTGCATACCTAGGTACCTACTAGGTAGCTAGGCTAGGTTGTGGTCTAGGCGCAACGGTAGGTCACACTCCAGGCCCGAGGCGCTTCAGATGTCGATCTCTACCACCATTTCACGGGTATTCATGCACTATGGTACGATATGATATATATATACCTATATATATATATATATTTCAAATATACCCGGTCTTCGGGCGCAGCCCTGTCCTGGCATTTCCATTTGATAGTAACGAGACATCTGGGTACCGAGATGTCTACCGACTGGGTGTCTCATTTGGGATTGGGCACGGCTACTTCGGAGGCTTAGTGCGTACTTCTCGCAGGGCTGAAGACCAGGGGAAACCTGGGGACACCACACCTGGGGACACCTGGGGACACCTGGCTGGCCTTCAGCCTCGCCATTTCCACACACGACAAACTGCCCAGGTGACTGACTGACTGACTGACAGGGGCGGTGAAAGTACCCAGGTACATACTCAAGTAATTAACTACCTAGGTAGATAGGTACCTTAGGTAGGTACTGTGTCTTCCAGGGTTGTTCAGGGGGGGGGCATGACCCGCCCCCCTGCCCCCAACTGTTCAGGTCGATCTGGAGGGTCGGGTCCATGGTAGATGGCCGTCTTGGGAACTGCCATATTTGTGGTGGCAGACGCCTTGATCGGATGAATCTTTGGTGGCCACCTCTGCCAATACAAGCACGTACGTACGTACATAGTCTACGTAGTGTGACTTCAGCTATTCTTAGTACCTACTGCTTGTGCACTGTATGTCTAAGTCATGGCCAATGCATCCTTCCAGTATCGGCGCATTATAGACACACATGGCACCAGCATGTGGGCAGTTTGTGGCCACACATATCTACACATGGACAAACAGAACGTGAAGAATGTTGGGACGCCTCAAAGTCTTTCATCCTCAGGGCGTCTGGGCATTTATCAGCTTCTCGCCCAACAGCTCCAGGCTCCAGGCCAGGGTCGATGGAATATGGTTGACGGTGGCGGGTCTTCTTCCCCACGGTCACGCCGTCACACTGATCAACTCGTGGCCAGAGCTGTGATTCTGAGCAAGTGAAAGGAAGCGGACAGTTGCTTCCTTCTGACTTTGATATCCACTGAGACGTGGGACCTTTTCAGTGTGACAGGACAACGACAGACAACGACAGACAACGACAACGGTTGAGCCAGTCTGCACGTAAATGGGTATATCCTTGAGAATGGCGCGGGGCCAAAAGCCAACTAAGGCTACGTATGACATCAGTAAGTACCTGGGTACGAATACACCAGCATTAAGCTCGCCGGAGCTCGCTCTCTAAGAAAGGACGCGACACAACGGCTTTTCGCAGGGCGACCCGAACCTCAACACGCCAATGCCAATGTTCAGAATCAGAATCAGCGTAGAACAGGGGGTTCCAAGCTTACCTAGTTATGTGATCACCCCTGTGTATACCTACATTTCAACACACTGCTCGGCGCCCGGCATTTGTTGGGTTTACATACTTGAGTACTTACACAGTAGACTTTCTCAGGAACCTCGTGACACAATAATGACTACAGTCTGTACAGTCAGACCGGTCCTTTCGCATACTGTATCTTCGCATTTATATATTTCGCTCCTCGTTGCCTTTCCATCAAAAGAGGGAGAATTGGGAACCGTTTTTCGATGGTGGATAATACTACTTACTACTGTACATACATACATACATACATACGTACTTGAACTCCTTATCTTCTTTATCACAACGCCATGACAACAAAATAATATCTACGTCGAACGGCCCAGCAATATCCAAACAAAACTGCAACAGGTGATTGATATCCTTAGCTCGTTTGCGGTTATCACAAGCCTGCCAGCGCGCCTGTTAGAAACACAGGCATTCTTTCGTTCCCAAAAAAAAAAAGAGAAGACCTTGGAAGAGCTTGCGTCCCAACCAGAAACCGCCCCTTTCTCCGACCGCCCTCCCCCGGTTCCCAGCAGTTTCCACTCGCTTCATACTCTCCAGTTTCCGAGGCATCTGGGCTCACCGTGACCCCGTATTTTACCCCCAACGTTCGATCGATCCCGTCGAAAGGACTCTCCAGAGGTCATCCTTGATCTCCCTTCAGCCTACAAACACCTTGCGAAACATCTCCAAAACATCTCGAACACACCGAACACACCGAACACCCCGAACCCGTCCTCAAGGACACTCCCGGAACTCGTGCAGTACCTGCGATTCGGCGGCTCCCAAAAACTGCATGTGATACTACATACCCGCGCCGAGGCCGATCAGTGGGACACCCACGACAAAATAATCCTGAGCCCTCTCAAACTTCCTACAATCTTCGCAAAACACCTATAGCCATGCAGTACGTGCGCAACCTCTCCGACTCGGTCTCGACAGCATGGAATTCCATAAATCCGGCGACCCTCAGCGGCGCCATCGACGTGATAGTCGTTGAGCAGGCAGACGGTACACTATCATGTTCTCCTTTCCACGTTCGCTTCGGCAAGTTCTCGCTGCTGCGCCCCTACGAAAAGAAGGTCGAGTTCAAGGTCAATGGCAAGAAGCAGGACTACGCCATGAAGCTGGGCGAGGGAGGCGAGGCCTTCTTCGTTTTCGAGACTAGCGATACCATACCACAAAGCCTGCAGACCTCGCCCTTGGTATCTCCTGTCTCGAGCCCCCCGCTAGAGCCTGAACTGGACAAGGCGACCTCGATGCTGCCTGGGTTGCAAGAGCCGCCATTATTGGATCTGGATGCGGAGCCAGGGAAGCAAAGGTCGGCGAGCTTCACGAGGCCACCTCCTGGGCCGATTTTCTCAAGCTCTGCACCACGCGAACCAGGTATGTGACGCCCTTGCCCCCTTCCCCACGTTCCTGCGGGATTCCTCAGTGTTAACTGTAGAGAAGGAATGTTGCTTCCAGTGTCGACGTCGCCTGAACTTTCCACTGGACGACCCTTGTCAGGGGGAGACTGGTCTATTTTCCGACCTCACAGCGATGACATAATACGCAAGACCGCGCGCGAGATACATATCGATCCCGACTTCTCAGATGCCGACAACCCTGGCTCAGATCGATCCCACAGCCCGCCACGCTTGACCGCTGGGGAAGCTCTTGAGCGAGCTATCAACTTGTCGCGGGAGCTCCAGGCCGTAAATATACCCACCAAGATCACGGAGACTGGTGACCTTATGTTGGACATGACTGGCTTCAAGAACAACGAGGAGGATGCGCTTCGCGCAGAGATCCAGGCCAGAAAGGTGCTAAGCGGGGAGCTCGAGGGCGATTATGACCTCGGTGCTCTGTTTGGCATGGACGACCAGGGCAATCTCTGGATCTACAGCAGCGAGGAGGCTAAGGACGCGGCCATGAAGAGAACTATGGATTCTGCAGCTGGACTTCGGTCTCAGACTTTCGATGTCGACGCAGTGTCCGACCCGGGCTATCATAGTGATGACAGCAGTGGCGACTCTGCGGCAATCCTGACGGGGCACAGGAGATCTGAGTCGGATGTCGGCCAGAGTGGCGGCTTGCAAACACCACTTTCCTCGCCTGGGTCCAGCAAAGCGGCGGATCGTTCCGGGCCCAGCATCAACTACGCCAAAACGCTGCGGTTGACCAGCGACCAGTTGAAGGGATTGAGCCTCAAGCCCGGTGAGAACAGCTTGAGCTTCACCGTCAACAGGTCGACGTGCTCTGCTTTCATGTACCTGTGGAAACACGACACGCCAGTGGTCATCAGTGACATCGACGGCACCATCACCAAATCCGACGCTCTGGGCCATGTGCTGAACATGATTGGGCGGGACTGGACGCACGCTGGCGTCGCCAAGTTATATAGCGACATTGTGGCGAACGGATACAATATTATGTACCTGACAAGTCGCTCGGTCGGGCAAGCGGATATGACACGCGCGTACCTCGCCGGTATCGTGCAGGACGGGTACAGGTTACCAAGGGGCCCCACAATCCTGTCGCCAGACCGGACGATGGCGGCACTGAGGAGGGAGGTCTACCTGCGCAAGCCGCACGTCTTCAAGATGGCCACGCTGCGTGACATACGTCAGCTCTACGGCACTGACCACCACGCGTTCTACGCCGGGTTCGGCAACCGGCTGACTGATCAGATATCCTACCGCACGGTGGATGTTCCCAGGACGAGGATCTTCACCATCAACTCCAACGCCGAGGTCTCCCTCGACCTACTGAGCCTGAACAAGCTGAAGCTGTCCTACGTCTCGATGACGGACGTGGTGGACCACTACTTCCCGCCAGTCTCGACCATCATCATGGGCGGCGGGGAGGAGTACACGGATTTCACATACTGGAGGGACCAGCCGCTTGACGTGGACGAGTTCTCCGCATCCGAGTCGGAAGAATCTGGCGAGAGGACCACCAGGCGGCTCGGCGACCGGGACAGCCAGTACGCCGAGGACGAAGAAGACGACGACGACGAGGACGACGAGGAGGGCGACGGTGCGGGCGACGGCCTGGCCGATTCGTACATCTCGCGGGGGTCGTACGACGACGGGTACAACGAGGGCAGTGTCCTGAGCGGTGACTACGAAGGCGAGGAAGAGGCTGGCATGATGGGCAGCCTGATGGAGGCCATGGAGGAGGAGGCCGTGGGGGGGCCCGGGGACGAGGACGCTGACGACGAGGAGGAAGAGGAGGAGGACGTCGACGACAACGACGAACAGGACGACCACAAGGTGGAGCAGCAACACGAATCCCTGGCGCCGCCCAGCTCGGCGGTTCCGCCCCGGACGCCGAGCCCCAAGATCGCGGTCGTGGACAGGAACGCAGAGATGATCACGGGCATGACAAACCTGGCCATCGAGAAGGAGTTGGAGCAATGATGCGTTTCCGCATTTGGCGCGGGAATGCCGTTCGGAAGGGAGGGAGGAGCGCATACATCATTATAGAACGGGAAAAGATTGGTAGAAGCGGTTTGAGGGAGGGAGAGGCTTTGTACCGGTCCTTTTTCTTTTCCACAACTTATTGTCATTATCATTGCACAGCAAGGCGTCTGGTTTGACGGCATCTGTACGAGCGGGTAGGGTAATAGAGACGCTTTCAAAGAAGCGAAAGTTGAATAGCAAAATTTAATCTTCATAAAGATCTTGGATATAAAGCTAGTAGACCTCTTCCCACCAATTGCCATGCAGGTCATACGGGACATCATTTGATCGCATATTGATCACTGACTGCCCCTTCGAATGCTTCCGCCTGCCATACGTGCTGGATTCGCACATTGCGCGGGAGGCCTAAATGCTTCGTCAAACCACGCATTCCTCCAACTCTTTCATGTTGGGGCCTTCCAAATTACACGCTGAGGCTTTGGAAGCCTGCTCCAAATTAAGACTCAATGAAACCAAGGCCGCGCATCCATTGAACCACCATTACTCTGCTGTCCTTTTTGACCGACGATCGCGTGGTTGCCGTTCTGTTGCGCTGGCTGTCCACATGAACTAATGACCGCAGTCATGTCGTTGCCGGCGCTGTTGCTTGCAGTCACATTATTATTGTCGTAGTTGTGGCAGTCAATCGCTCTCGCCGATGATCCGGCTCCAGATGGAGGTGCATAGGGCGAGATGTCCACCAGTCCCAGACCAGCCTGCAGTTGTGAAGACGATTCTATGGCCAGCTGCAAATTCGGCTCCCAATAGTCCGACGATGATGTAGTCGACGATCCTGAGGAAGACTGCACAGAGGCAGACAGCCCAGCTGACGCCGGTTGAGTAGTAGGCAGTTTGAGGGCCCCGGGAGAAGTCAGTCCCGCCACCAACTGCCCATCGGTCGCCTGTGCAGCACCCCACCGAGAAGCTGCCATTGTCGACGAGCTGGCTCTGGGGGAGGCCTGTGGAGGTGGCTGGATCGGCTGGAAAACTCCGGCGCTACCACTCATCGACAGCATGCTTGGAGGTATAGCAGCTCGGATATTGGAGATGGCTGTGGATTGAGAAGTCGATATGTTGCCGATGTGTGGCGATGTTCCATTCCGAGAGGTTGGATTGGCCCCGTTGGCCTGTGGCATAACTGACTGGTTCTGCTGACATTTGGATAGTAGCGCCTGTACCTGCGCAGCGATCCGGTCTGTGTTCAACCATGGGATGGATCCGCTGACCCCGAGGCTTCTGTTTAGCGACGCTCCGGATGTGGATGACGCAAAGCTTCCGTTCGGTCGAAAATCGCGTTGAGACTTCCCACATCCAACAGATGGCTTTCCAGGATGAGCGGGCGGCGGCGCAGGTTGGAAATTTTCAGAGCGTCCCGGAGGCTCCTGTCCTGGATGGGGCAGCAATAGTTCAAATCGAGAGGTCGTATGAGGTCCGCTCGGTGCGAGTTCCTTTTGCACTCCGAAGGTGCCATCGAAACCAAGTGCCCCGGCTGGTCCTTGAGGTGTATCTTGGTCAGACCCCTATTCCGCCATGTCAACATCTTCCTCGCCGACCTGCTCAGCTGGTTCCGCCCCGAACATATCCTCCATAGTACCACCCTCAACGCCATCGCCGCCGACATCCTCATCGTTCTGCTGGTGCTCTGGGGCATCAAGCATATCCTCATCTTCCTCCTCACTATCATCGCCAGCGTTCCGGGCCAGGACATCTCTCAAGCCCCATCCCACACCACTCAAAACGAACTTCTCGCTCGGAAGCCTGACGCCCCATTCGCCAGGCGGGACACGCGGAAGTGAGACCTTGTTCCTGTCCGCAGCCAGTTGCGAGAGCGAGTCCTTGCTGATACCACCCCCGCCGGTCATGCTACCGCCGCCGCGAAACTGGTACACCAGTCGCGAGCCAATCGCGAGCTTGACGGCATTTGCGCTGACTGTGGCATCACCTCCGGTGCCAGGCACAGTAGCCGTGCCGCCGGCAGTCGCAGACGGCTTAGCTCCCGCATGGGTGGTGTATGGGTCGGAGCCGAGGTAGAGCGAGTCGCTGAGGATCGAGGCGGTATGTCGGTAGGCGAAATCGAGCAGGAGGAGGGGTACGCGTGTTTCGAAAGCGGACACGCCTTGGGCAGTAAGGAGGAGCTCGACAGTGCGCTGGTCGCGGGGTCGCGGTGCGGTAGTACTCGGTGATATTGGTTGAGCGGATTGCTGTGTTGTGATAACGGCAGGCGAGGGTGCCTGTGGGGCTGCTGATGGTTGGGGCTGCGAGTGTGATTGCGATGGCTGTGAATTCGATGCCACACCGTTGGTCGCCGGTTGGGACTGGCCCTGGGAGCTCGCTTGCGGTTGTGATTGCGACTGAGTGTTATTGGCGGTCTGCGAGCCGGAGGCGGTAGGTGACGAGGATGGCGCGCCGTTTGTCTGTGGTACGGAGTTGGAAGACATGATGAAAGATGTTTCGAGTATTGTTGAAGACAAGCAGGCGTGGTCAGATAACTACCCCAAGCATGCGCATGCAAGTCGTTGTAGATGACCGATTTGGAAACCAACAGGACTGGATACTCAGATCAGAGTTATCGGTCCACTCTCAGGGTTGTGTTGAGTGAAGGTCGAGATAGATCGTAAGTTGAGTTGCGCAGGAGAGTCTAGGACGGACGCGGGATCGCGAAACCGCGGCCTGGAGCTTTAGGAAGCTCTTCCCGCTGGGAGTGGCAGGTGGGAAAGCGTCGGCAGCTGGCAAAACAATTGGCCGCCTGTTAGGGTGGATACTTGGATACTTGGGCACTCGGGCACTTGGACACTTGGATACCCAGATACCAATTACCTAGGTACGTACTCAAGTACTGTGTACACCAGATACAGGGGTCAATTTAAGGTCTGGCCCGTGCATCGATGGAGGGGAGGAGCATTTCAGTGCCCCGCTGACGACAGCATGCACTGAGTGCAGCTTTCCAAGGGTGCCGTGCCGATGCAGGAGCTCCAGTCGTTACGTACTTGATACTAGCGAATTGAACTTTTTCGATTACTCTATCCGCGAGTCGACTCATACCTACATATTGTCGGATTTATATGGTGTGACTTGTACGGAGACTTCAGTATATGACTCCTCGTGGTCACTTATAAGGAAATAGCAGACACTCGAGCTGGTTCAAATTATACTGCCCTTCCAGAAACCGCCATATAGCCTTTCTCTCATCTTTTGGAGAAATCCGCAATGGAGACAACGCTCCCTCTTCCGTTTCTCACCAGCCTTGCGACCCCCTCGTCCGGGGCTGTAGGTCTAAGCAAGGAGGTCGTCAGTTGTTTGGGTACCGTCTTCTTCGAGGCCACTCCCACGAACCTTGAGGAGATTCACCAGTTCCTCAAACAGCACAGCGCCACCTCCCTGTCTTTCCTGGATGTGACTCAGCTCGAGTCCAAGGACGATGTTCTGTCTCTGCTTGATGCCGGCGCTAGGAGGGTCTTTGTCAAGCCACAACAAATCTCCGAGTTCACCGAGTATGGTTCAAGGGTAGCTCCAGTCGTCAGCAAGTCGAATTCACTGGACTCTGCCACCGAGCATGGCCTGCTCCTCTCCGACTTCGACCACTCCAGTGTTGAGGTCGGCCCCTTCTTGGAGGCTGTCAAGTCGAACAAGGTCAAGGACCTATTCGTCAAGCCCATCGAGGGAGCCAACCTTGAGCACTTCGTCGAAGTTGCTGCTCAAATAAGGGCCACTCCTGTCCTTCCCTCTACCGGCCTGACGACCGCTAAGGAGGCCAGTGGCAAGCTGCTCGTGTCTAAGATCCTGTGTTCCACGTGGAGCTCAGACAGGCCTGACAAGCTCATCCCAACTGTCGTCACCGACGAGAATGGCATCGCTCTCGGCCTTGTCTACAGTAGCGAGGAGAGCGTTGCAGAGGCACTGAGGACCCAGACTGGTGTGTACCAGAGCAGGAAACGGGGGCTGTGGTACAAGGGGGCATCCTCAGGAGACACCCAGGAGCTTGTGAGAATATCACTCGACTGCGATAGCGATGCCTTGAAGTTTGTCGTCAGGCAAACGGGGCGATTCTGCCACCTTGAACAGTTTGGCTGCTTTGGAGACCTGAAGGGCATTCCCAAGCTGGAACAGACTCTGAAGTCGAGGAAGGCAACGGCACCCGAGGGTTCCTACACGGCACGTCTTTTCAACGACGAGAAGCTGTTGCGGGCCAAGATTATGGAGGAAGCCGAGGAGCTATGTGATGCCAAGTCACCACAAGACGTTGCCTTCGAGGCGGCAGACCTGATCTACTTCGCCCTCACCAAGGCTGTCGGTGCGGGTGTGAGCCTAGCAGACATTGAGAAGAGTCTCGATGCCAAGAGCTGGAAGGTCAAGAGGCGACAGGGAGATGCGAAGGGCAAGTGGGCAGAGAAGGAGGGCATCAAGCCCGTAAACGGCACCACGACCGCCGCAGTCACTGCTCCCGCCACTTCTTCTCCTGTATCTTCATCAGACCGTATCTCCATGAAGCGCTACGATCTTACTCAGATGGCGCCAGGCCAGCTCCAAAAAGTCCTTAACCGCCCATCACAGAAGTCCGCCGATTCTATCTTGAAGATTGTCGTCCCCATCATCGAGGACGTCAAGAAGAACGGCGACAAGGCCCTTCTCTCCTACACCCACAAGTTCGAGAAGGCAACCTCCCTCACCTCCCCAGTCCTCAAGGCTCCCTTCCCCGAGCACCTCATGCAGCTCCCCGCCGAGACCATCAAGGCCATCGACATCTCATACGAGAACATCAGGAAGTTCCACGCTGCGCAGCAAGAAGAGAAGCCCTTGAGGGTGGAGACCATGCCGGGCGTGGTCTGCAGCCGTTTCTCGCGACCCATTGAGCGTGTCGGCCTGTACGTCCCCGGTGGTACCGCTGTCCTGCCGTCTACGGCGCTCATGCTGGGTGTCCCGGCCATGGTCGCGGGTTGCAAGAAAATTGTGTTGGCCTCGCCGCCGCGCTCCGACGGCAGCATCACACCGGAGATCGTATACGTCGCCCACAAGGTCGGAGCCGAGAGCATCGTCCTTGCCGGCGGCGCTCAGGCTGTTGCCGCCATGGCGCACGGCACCGAGAGCGTGACCAAGGTCGACAAGATCCTCGGCCCGGGCAACCAGTTCGTCACTGCGGCCAAGATGCACGTCAGCAACGACACCAACGCGGGCGTGAGCATCGACATGCCTGCTGGGCCCTCAGAGGTCCTCGTCATTGCCGACAAGGAGGCCAACCCGGCATTCGTTGCTTCCGACCTTCTCTCACAGGCTGAGCACGGTGTGGACAGCCAGGTGATCCTGATCTCGGTTGACCTGGATGAGAAGGAGCTGCAGGCCATCGAGGATGAGCTGCACAACCAGGCCATGGCCTTGCCCCGAGTCGAGATTGTCCGTGGTGCTATTGCGCACTCGGTCACCATCCAGGTGAAGACGATCGAGGAGGCGATGGAGGTCAGCAACGAGTATGCGCCCGAGCACTTGATCCTGCAGATCAAGGACGCGGAGACGGTCGCCGAGATGGTCATGAACGCTGGCAGTGTGTTCATTGGGCACTGGACACCAGAGAGTGTTGGTGATTACTCGGCTGGTGTGAACCACTCTTTGCGTAAGTTGATATCCACCAATCCAAATCCCCCACCCAAGGAATATGGCACTAACGTCTACGATTCACAGCTACGTACGGCTATGCTAAGCAGTACTCTGGTGTGAACCTGGCATCGTTCGTCAAGCACATCACCAGCTCGAACCTCACGGCTCAGGGTCTGCGAAATGTTGGCGAGGCGGTTATGCAGCTTGCCAAGGTAGAGGAGCTCGAGGCCCACAGGAGGGCCGTGGGCATCCGGATCGCGCACATGGACCGTCAATAGCGTGTTGAACGTTCATAACGTTGCATGCCGGTGTCTCTACTCTGATCTGTGTACATAGATAATCATTGTAGCCAAGAAGAGGCGAGAAGACAGAAGCCAGAACCTCAATTACCTTTGTCAGATGCTCAGTGGAGAAAGGATGATATTCATGATCTATGCTTGTAATAAGGGGCCTCTGGTATGGATATTGCCCATAGACAAGGCACACTTTAGAAACAAGTGCCTAGCGAATACTTCGCACACACCTTCCTCGGCCCAGCTTGTATATGACAGCTCTAAGGAGAGTGCGGCATCAAAATGGCATGTACAAAAAGCAGCAGACCCCGTTTTCAAAGTCCGAGGTCTTAGGTTTCTCAACACCACAACACATTCCCTCACCAGTACAACATTTGGTCGAGCATTTACACAAACCAAGGCTTGCCACGTCAGTATCCTTCTGGCACATTTCCATTCAAGGAAACAAGCACTCTCCCTTAGTAAAACTACCGGTTGATAAATAGCTACGGATGAAAAATACAACAATAACGATACTACATCACAAGAACACGGTGAGAAGATAGCCTGAAACCAGAGCTTCCAATCCAAAATCCAAAGGACCGAGAGAGGCAAGTCTCACAGCACGTAATCTCTCACGACTTCCCGGGGGCCAGAAAACAAGCCCGCTGTATAAACCGTCGCCGTTTCGGACACCGTCGCCGTAGAGGCGCTGAGGGGCGTCTCCACGACAACGACATCGGTAGTCTGGACCAGCGCAGTAACGGTCTGGACCCTTTCCACCGACGCCCTCCTCCTCACTTGCTTCGCAACTCCATCAAGGTACGGAGACTTGTAGGCCTCGTGCATGAGGAAGATGACAAAGAGCAAGACGAGGAGGTACAGCATCATATCGCTGGTCGTCCATCTCTTTGATTCGCGGATGTGATCCTCCAGCGTCAGCCTCTCCCTCATCTCACCCTCGTCCGAGTCGTCGCCGGCGTAGTAGACGACCTGTGCCTTGACAATCTGCGTGATGATCTCCCCCGAGTTCAGGTCGCCGTCGCTCTTGGGCCGCACGGGGCTGTACTGGTTGATCCAGGGCCACAGGACGATCTGGACCTTGGCGGAGCGGCGCGGCTGCCTCGGAGGCGGAATCTGCTTCTCGTATTCTCTCCTCCACCCAATGTCCATCGCCTGGCCCCCGTATGTTTGGATCCATTCGGTTTCCATTCTCATCGTCCACTTCGCCAAGGCTAGCGCGTCATGTCTCGCGGCGGCTGCCTTGGAGCCGTTCCACATGCTATCGGTCGCGTGCTCCTGGTGGATGTCCCACAGGTCGCCCGGGTTGGGGAACTGCACCCAGAAGACGGACTTGGACACGCGCATGCCGTTGGTAAGCCACCCGGCTTCGGCGACGATGTTGTGCAGGTCCTGGTGCACCTTGGTCAGGGGCGGCCACCCCGCCCCAGGGCTCAAAGCGCCGAGCATGTTGATCAGGGGCATGAGGAGGCTGAGGATTCTTGTGGTGACGCTGTCCACCTCGTCCCAGAAATCGTCTGTGTAGAGGTCCGGGAGATATCCCGTCGGCGTTCGGCCGGCCAGGACGAACTGCTTGGCGAGACCAGAACGAGGATAGTTTCGGGCGTATGCTTTGAACCAACAAGTTAGCGAGCTTGATATTATCACATGAAGGGGAGGAAGTGAGATTTACAATCAGCAATGATGGATGTTTCACGGTCAGTCCTATCAAGAGCTTCTTTCTGCCCTGGGGTGGCGCCAAACAGATGGGAGCCCAGCACGTTGTCCTCCAAAATCTTTGCGATAACACCGACAAGAAGTAAGACCCGGGAATCCTTGGCCAGGAAAAGGAATTCCCAGTTGTTGGGGTCTGTAGGAGTGTGGGGCACGACAATGGGGTCGCCCCTCGCAACCTCTGAGGCGTATTTGACAAACTCCTTGGGGAGTTTTGCCAGCCAGCGGCGGCTCCAATTCTGGTTGTCGACTTGACTTCCAAAGCATTCGATGCCGAAGGTAGTGGAAGCGAAGTCCCAGACGCGAGCGAACAAGTCAAAGGATATTCTGTCGAACCAGAAGCTAGGTATCGTGTCATGATCCTCGCTGCCGTCGAGGCGGGACCGTGTGGGACGCTTTGCTTCAATACTGTCTGCCTCATCGTAGAAATCATACATGGGCCGGAAATCCAGGTGTACGGGCTTGTAACCTCTCAGTTGTTTGAATGACCGCTTTTTGAATCTTGTCTCTGTTGCCCGCTCGGCGTTGGTTTCGGCGATAATGGCCTGCGCCTCATCGTAGTGATATTTGCTGATATCTGGGAACGTCTTGGGCATATCTGCTAAAATCTCCGGCCGTTGGTTTCTCAGTCGCCATTTGGTCCATTCTTGGTCAGGCACCAGTTCTGGGCCTGCGGGACGAGCGTTTGGCAGCTTCTTGTATATATCCTCGCTTGGAACATTCTCATTGACAAGGCGAGGCTGAGCTGGAGCTGCCGCTGCCGCTGCCGCTGCCGCTGCCGCTGCCGCCGCTGCCGCCGCTGCTGCCTGGTAGGCCGTAGCTGTGACAGTTGCCATTTTGGCTTGGTTCGAGGGCGCGCGCTGAAATGTCCTGTTCTAGCAAGTTGGAACGTTGTGATCGCCTCCTTTGATTTATGGGTTCTGTTCACGTTTCGTCGTCCGAGCCGGTGGTTGCTTTCCTTCTTCGTCTTGACTTGTTCCGGTGTGACCGACAATACCCCAAGTTCTCATCTGAGGCTCCAGGGAAAACTGGTTGTTTGTCTTATATCATCTTGTCGAGCTGTAGTCGATGAGCAGGCAGTTGCTTTGTTCCCTTGAAAGCCTTCTCAAGGATCCAGTTTGCACCATGTCCGTTTTCGCACAAAACAAAGGAAATATATCAGCCAAGCTGTCAATTCCGGCAATTTGGCTAGGACTGTGAGGAATTCATTGATTGTTCTGAACATAATGCATTAAACCGAGAACGGCCGGAGTGGTAGGAACACGCCTTGCAAGAGGCGCGCCCAGGCATATTGGCAAACGACCGAATAAAGGCGTGGTTTTGTCTGCACCTGCTCCCAAACTGCCACTACTCGCTTGAGCGGTTTGATGGCCTCTGAACAAGTGCAAATAAACAGTATCTATGAGGATTCTGTCATTGAACCACCGGGGTTTGTTTGATGTGGTTTCCTACCGGTGAGAGTACTGGACAATTCCCACTTGGATGATCAGGACCAGAGAGCAGAGGACTATGGCCACGCAAGCCAGCAAGGCGGCTTGAAGCCTGAGTACATTCTGCTCTGTAGTGTCTTTGAGTACAACGGGAAGACATATTGGTACTGCTGTGGGAATTCACCTCATCTCAATGGCTCTTTGTTGCTGTTTGCAGGTATAGAAAGCGTAATTACTCCTTACAGACCATCAGCCGTCTTTTATACTTAAGTAGCTAAGTACCTAGATACCCTGATAGGCGCAGATTACATAAGCGCACGGTCCTTGTTGGGTGGGCAGGGCTGGTGGGTAAGTCAGGCACGGCAGGGCAGCAAGCATGGGCACTTGGCACTTGGCACTTTCGATGCTGATTGACGTTGCGGATGCTGCTGCTGCTGCTCCTGCTCCTGCTCCTGCAACTATTTGACGTTTAGAAAGTGAAAACTTGGAGATTCCAATTATTTGACGCGACAAATAAGACTCCTTTCCTTGCCTGGCGCAAGGTGTGTATCACACTGTTTATTTATTTATTTTCGTGTGTGTTGTCTGGATTGTAGAAACTCAAAACTCCTCCACCAACCAGTTCCGTGGCAGTAACGGTGCTAAAGTTGCAGCCCGCCTGCCTGCCTGCCTGCCTCCCTCCTTGTGGTGACATCCTGACTGGTTTATTCCTTCTGCCGCGAACTTTTTTACAGCCCACCCGCATTAACGCCCTCTGCGCCTACCCACTCTTAACCTTTTGCGCCCGCAACACATTGTATCGTACCTTCTTCCCCATACATACAAACTTCCACTGCCGCCTTTTTGATTGACCAAAGAAAGAGATAAACAACGTCTCTCTTTTCTCTTTTACCTCGACGCAATCAATTCAAACGCCTTCTTCCGGTTTCTCGTCGCGATCGACCATCACCCCTCTCCGTCTCTCACGCACCCTGCCCACACACGACTCCCCCACACCCAACGTTATTCAACATGGCCGAGCAAGTCGACCTCTCTACCATCCCCGTCTCGCCTGAAGGTGGAAACGATGCCGCTGCCTCTACTGATGCTGCTGCCGCACCTGCATCCGAGACTGTGACCGTCTTCGACGACAAGGATAACTTCAATGTCAAGCACCCTCTCGCGCACAACTGGACTCTCTGGTTCACCAAGCCCCCGTCAGGCAAGGTTCGTTGCGTCCCTTCACTGTGCATCTATGTCTAACTGTGGCCTTGCTGACGCTCCCTTTCTGACCTTAGGGCGACAACTGGAATGACTTGTTGAAGCAAGTCATCACCTTCAACTCGGTTGAGGAGTTCTGGGGTATCTACGTATGTTTATCATCCCCATTTACCTGCCCCGCCTTCCGCTGCCTCGAGATGCTAACCCTTCCAAGAACAACATCTCACCTGTTTCCGATCTCGCCCTCAAGTCCGACTACCACCTCTTCAAGGCTGGCGTGCGGCCCGAGTGGGAGGACCCCCAGAACAAGCACGGCGGCAAGTGGTCCTACCAGTTCAAGGAAAAGCGTGCCGTCAACATCGACGAGCTGTGGTTGCACATCATGCTGGCCGCCATCGGCAACACCATGGAGGAGGAGGAGGACGGTGAGGTCATGGGTGTCGTTGTCAACGTCCGCAAGGCCTTCTACCGTATCGGCGTCTGGACCCGCACCGTCGGCAAGAGCATCCCCGGTCGTGGCGATGGTGATGTGGCCGGTGGAAAGGGCCGAAGCCCGGAGAAGGGCAAGGAGGTCCTTATCAGCATTGGCCATCGTGTCAAGGAGGTCCTGCAGCTTCCCGAGGCTGAGCAGATTGAGTTCTCAAGCCACACTGAGGCTGCGCATGCTGGTAGTACTCGGGCCAAGGCTAAGATCTCGGTCTAATTTCACCACGTCAAACGTCCTTAGCCTCTACCAACGACACCCCCACGACATTTATAGACCCCGATCACCGAGCCTTATGCCTATGTGCCATCCCAGAGTTCCGAGGTTCCGCTCGACACGAACAGAACAGGAAGTTGGGCCATAATATGGAGGCAGAATGGCATTGATAGTCATTGAAATACCCTGCACATTTTTTGGAAGGCCTGGTCGGATTGCGAACGGCCGAAGTTAGGCCATGGAAAAGCTATGCATTTTAGGTGGATAACATGGGCGAGATACTTAGCCAACATCGTCCGCCGCGGATGGAGCCGCCGTTTATTTAGCCAGTTTAGACATCAGGAATGAAGTCACATCAAAACAAAACCCATCAGGTTCCTCGCAGCTGAGTCCTTTTCGAGGTGGCCAAGACAAGGTTTATTTCAAAATTGTAAGGCCCGGGCAACGCTGCATTGATATCTGCTACAATTTGCCCATGGTTGAAATCAAGTTGATAGATACCAAAGGCATCAAGTGAGCCGTTTGGGAGTGGTTCCCTGAGTTGTGTCTTAAAACAGTGTACCCTCGCTGCTATGCATGTGATTCTTTTATGCTCCCCCTCCCCCTTGCAAGCCATCTATGGGCATCGCGCTTTTGTATAATACAGTCTATCACAGCCACAAAATTTGAATGTGACATGATCTCCGCCTCTGATCGGTCTATCCTTTCTCCGCTCGACATTTTGGTCTCTTACATCTCGTCTCCACTGAACTCGTCCTCAAAGATGGCCTTCACCAGGTTCTTCTTGTTGATCTTGCCCATGGCGTTCCGGGGTATGTGGTCCACGATCCTCAAGATCTGCGGGATCTTGTAGTTAACAAGCCTGCCCTTCAGCGCGCGCCTCATGTCCATGGGCGTCCAGGTCCCGTTCGCAGGCCCGGTCTCCTTGTCGAGGATGATGATGGCGCCGACCTTCTGGCCCCACTTGCCAGAAGGCACGGCGACGACGGCCGCCTCGCTGACCTCGGGGAGCGACAGGAGCTCCCGCTCGACCTCGAGCGCGGACACCTTCTCGCCGCCCGACTTGATGATGTCGGCCGACTTGCGGCCGAGGATGAAGTACATGTCGCTGACGCCGGTCCAGTCCTGGCTGGGGGTACCGGCGGCGGCGCGGCCGGCCTCGGGCACGGGCCGGCGCACGGCGACGTCGCCCGTCTTGAACCACGCGAGGCCGCCGTCGGCGGGGGCGACGAACTCGGCGGCCGTGGCCTCGGGGTTGCGCCAGTACTCGCGGAAGACGGTGGGGCCGCGCAGCTGGATCTCGCCGGAGCGCTCGCGGCCGTCGGGGCCGACCTCGCCGCCGTGGGGGACGACCTCGCCGGTGTCGGCGTCGACCAGGCGCGCCTCGACGGAGGGGAGGGGCCAGCCGACGGAGCCGTCGACGCGGTCGGCGAAGGAGAGCCCGCACGAGAGGGCCATGCCCACCTCGGTCATGCCGAACCGCTCCAGTAGCACGTTGCCGCCCGAGAGGTCCCTCCAGGCGTTCTTGATGGGCGCCGGCAGGGCCGCCGACCCGGAGATGCACAGCCGGAGGTTCCGCGGGTGGATGGCCTCGCGCGTGGCCTCCTGCATCTCCGGCGTGAGGCCGCGGTGGGTCGCGAGCAGGCGGGAGTAGACCGTCGGCACCACGGTGAAGAAGGTGATCTTCTCCTTGGGCTGGGGAGGGGTGGCGGTGGTGGTGGTAGCGTTGCCGTTGGTCTCGGCCTTGAGGAAGGGCGCGGCGAAGCGCTTCCAGACGGCGTCCGCGTTGAAGGGGTACAGGAACTCGACGCTGCTGCCCGAGAAGAGCGGGGTGAAGATGGCGTTGATGGTGCCGTGGATGTGGTGCAGCGGCAGCACGTGCAGCAGCCTGTCGGCGGGCGTGTACTCCCACGCCTTGAGCAGGGACCGCGCCTGGGCCGTCATGACGGAGCTGGGGATCAGCACGCCCTTGGGCCGGTTGGTCGTGCCGGACGTGTAGAGCATCATGCCGGCGCTGCCGGGCCCCGCGTCGCCGGACTCGAAGGTGACGGCCTCGTGGGGGGAGCCGGACTGGTGCTTGGCGATCTCGACGTGCTTCGGCGGGGACTCGAGCGGCAGGGCCAGCGTCTCCTGGGCCTTGGGCGTGAACTTGGCCGAAGAGAGCAGCAGGATCGCCTGCGAGTGGTCTATGATGTACTGCAGCTCCGGTGCTGGGAATGCTGGTGATAGTGGTACGGCTATCGCCCTTGCTGCCAGGACGGCTAGCCATGTAACTACAGTTCGCGGCCTCTCAGCATGGAATCCTCATTGAACCTTTTCACTTCACACCCAGCAACAGCACTCTAGTGAACGGGGTTGGTTGCCCGTCTTGTCCAGTCGTAGCTTACCTACATAATCATAGCTGTTCTCTACGAGAAAAGCTACCCTCTCGCCGCTGATGTCGTCCTTGCCAGCCGCCTCGAGCAGCTGGCTCCGCATTCGGCACACATCGCCGAGGAGCTCGCCATACTTGAAGGTCCTCTGCGAGGCTGAGTGGACGACGGCCGTCGAGTTCGGGTCGTGGCTCGATATGGCCTCGAAGACGGGCAGTCTCGGTAAGGTAGAAGCCATCCTAGAAAATGTGAAGCCAAAGGGGTATATGGTTCTCTGGCTGTGGTGTAGTGGCGATCCGGACCTCCTCAGCGAGTGTTGTGATGTGGTGGTTATTGTTCGTGAGGTTGAGCGTGAGAGCGAGGGTAGTGACGAGGATGGTGATGTTATCTTTCGTGTGATCGCGGACCGCCAAACCGAAGGGCCAAGATTCATTGTGAGAGAGGGAAAGAAAGGGCAAAGGACGAGATAGATCGGGATATATCGAATAAGAGATGGATAGATAGTATTACGGAAACAACAGTCAGGAACTCCGATCAATCTGACAAGGGTGTGCGCTTCGCTTCTCAGTTGCCGGACTCGATCGGTCCCATCTTTGAGACGCCGATAATACTGTAGTGTACACACAATTTTAAACTTGGTCCAGGCTCCGGCGTCACCTAACCCACCAGTGGATTGATTGAGCGAGTCCAAAGTTGCCGCAGTCCACCGCTTGTCCGGACCTCCTCCACAGCTGCAAGGGCCACTGCAGTCTTCAGGACTGCAAGGGAGTTTCCGGTTCCAGGACGGGACAAGAAGGTGGTGAAGTGGGCCGCAGCGTCCAGGATAGTTGCAGCCTCGTGATTTAGTGGTATCTAAAGCGTTTAAGGGAATCCAGTGCGTTTCATTCCTTCGCGTGTCTGCGTGTCTAATCAAGGAGTACCACTCCTAACCAAGTATCGTCACAACATAGTATACACACCACACAAACACACACACACACACCGATTCGCGGACTCCTGAACGATCCAATAGTTTTTTTTCTGGCCCGGATCTGCCGGCTTCTTCGTCTTGTGATTGGCTCTTGACAGTGCAAGAGAAGTGGTCCCAGCGTCAAACCTTGGGTCCATTTGTGCTGTGGATCGTCGTCCCGAGGCGATCGGCTCCTAGAACTAAGGACGAACTCAACATTCCGGGTGGGAGGTTTTTTTTTGTTGACCGAAAGAACCATGCATGATTCAGTCCATAACATCGATCTCATTCGGGAGGTATCACGGATATAGCATCAAGAATTCAAGGTGACGTTCCAAATTGGTTTTACGGTGGTGGGTGTCAGTGCAGACTGCCAAGAACACTCAGAAGCCCATGTTATATGTTACTTCGTAATTGCTCACGAGAAGGGAGATCCCTGGAGGATTCACTCTTCCTATTCTGCTCATGGTCTCACTGTTTGCCCACTGGCGTTGAACTCGGTGTCTTTCCGGCTAACCTCCTCCTGAGGTGCTCCTTGAGCCTCTTGCTTCGCTCTTCCCTTGTCTCGTTGAGTCGCTTCTTTGAGAGTGGCACATTGGCGTGTGATCTTTCTGACGATACTGGACTGCCACTCTTGCCTACCCCTGAAAACGAACCGGTGGAGACCCGAGATGCCACCCTTTGGTGGTCTCTTACGACCTTTGTGTCAAACTCGGTCTGTTTTGATGCTGCAGCTGTTGCGGTCGAAGCGGCCGGCGCCGTCCAAGTTCTAGACGTAGTTCCTGGCTTGACTGCTGGCGAGCTTCGTGCCGTTGTTCGCGGAATTCGCACGTCCACCTTGATTGGCGTATCGAACGTATCTGACTCGTTACCTGATAATGGAGCCTGTGCTTGGGATGCCGATGAGGAGTACGTCGCTGTCCAGGGCTTTGGTATGGCAACCGTAGTAGGAGGAGGGTCGAACGCCTCTTCTTCTTCATCCGATGAATCGGCTAGTATGCTGAACGATTTGTGCGCTGCCTTCAAGGGTGGAGAACTTGGCCCTTCATGGACTGTTTCGTCGCCATTGGTGTTTGTAAGTCTAGTTCTTGAGGGTGGCCGTGAGGAAGATGGGAGCGGCGCCAAAAACTTTCGAGGAACAGAGCCCGTTTCAGAAGCAACAGGTGTAGAGACCTTCGTGAATGACTCTCGAACAGAGTCCCGGGTCACCGATGACTTGCTGATGCGGGGCGTAGCCGTGG
This sequence comes from Cytospora piceicola, assembly GCA_023375675.1. Taxonomy (NCBI): domain Eukaryota; kingdom Fungi; phylum Ascomycota; class Sordariomycetes; order Diaporthales; family Cytosporaceae; genus Cytospora; species Cytospora piceicola. The sequence continues at coordinate 664,465 of JALQBC010000014.1, read as the reverse complement.
CCTCATGGGTTTCTTCGTTGCGGTGCACCCCTTCAGCAATGACTACTTCTGAGGAATGTCGAGAGCTCTCTGAAAACATTCTGGGTCGGTCAATAGCAATAGGTGATTCTGGATTCACGTCTGGCTCTTCATCCACAAGACAGTCTTCCATCTGTACATCCTCTTGTGACGCAAACGACCCAGAAGGTGAATAAGCTTCCTGGTGTGGTACATTGACCTCTTCTGGCTGCTCGTCTTCGATCGATGCGGCCACACCAGTCACCTCGAGCCTCGGCGAGTTGATATGAAGTTCTGGAGGCAGTCTGGAACGAGACATACTGTCCTCTATTGCATATTCGACCTCGGCATCTGGTGTTCCCAAAAGATGTTCTCCTTCAGCTTCATCCACCCTTGTGTCACCCTGGATCAGGTTGCTCGCTTCCTTCTCATGAGTAAGGGACACGCGCTTGTTGATAGTTTCGTCGACGTCTTTGGCGAACGAAAACCGGCGCTGCGAACGATTCCCAAGCCCAGTGTCCTCCGAAGATGATTGGCCAGTTGTATCAAACACGGTCGTCGTCACTATGTAAGAAGGCTGCTCCTCGTTCACAGGCTCGACCTGGGAAATCAAAGATGTCTCGCTTCCTACTGGCGCTCTGGTTACCCCAACATCCAGTGTTCCTGGTGAGTCAATACACAGTTCTGGAGAAGATGCGAGTACCGAGGCTTCCTCCTCCCGCTCAGCCTCGGGCTCTTGATCATCAGATTCCTGTTCATCGTTCTCGATCCTGATTTCCAGTTCTTCATCGAGCTCCTCATGTGCTGCCTCATCCACAGTAGATCCAGAGCCACCCATAGATTCTCGAACTTGGCGGACCTCAGTTGCGTGTGCCTTGACCAGGTCATGTATGTTACCCTTGGTAATGACTTTCTGGTGGTACTGCACGGTTTTGACATTGTCATTATACCATTGTACGGCAGTCAGAATTTGGTCGGCATCTGTGACAAGAGACATGGTAATGTACTGCAGATAGCCTGTCGAGAAGGCTCGAACGAAATCATCGTAGAGGAATTCCGCCAATGCCCAATCGCGCTTGAGCCTCTCTACAGTGAGCAGTGCGCTGACGAACGTTTTGGCGCTCTCCTGGTAATCTGGGTATGCCATCCTGAACTTCTCGTATGGCATCCGGACGGTGGGGCTATTTCGTGCGGATGACAAAGATTGCCTTGTGCTGTTTGGTTTGCTACTGCGCTGAGCCGCTTGAGCCGGTCGTGGTCCTGGCAGTGTAAGGCTAGATGCTGGAGCTTGTATGAGTAGTTCTCGTTGTGTGGCCATTGCAGTGTGACGACCTTCCCAGGTCGGTGTGGGACCGGACGAGCTGTCCCGATGAGCCCCCGAGCCAGATGCGGCCTTGGGAAGGCTGGATAGTCTATAGTGTTCAGATGCAGCCTGTGTTGGCAATGAAGTTGTCGAGATGTTTGTTGCTGAGCTTCCTTGTTTACTGCCAGTTGCCATTGACAGTGTCTTTGCGCTGGCTTTAGAGACTCTCGATTGCTCCCTCGGCTCCGATTCTTTATCTGTAGTCTCCACCATTCTGCGCTGCTTTTTTGCTGGTGACTGTTGTTCCTCACTCTGGCCTGTACCACAGAAAGTACTGGGAATAATTTGCTCCTGGGCAGATGGGGGTGTCGCCCCTGGCCGAGCCAAATCCGTAGCCACAGCTCGTACAGCAGGTCGGTTGACTGGTGCTCCAGACTCCTGGCTGAGAGCATCTGGCGGCTGTAATTCCAATCCTTCGCTTTGCGCAGCGCTGCTGGAGGGCGGGACTTCGACTGCTACAGATGGTGCCTTCCTCTTTGACTGGTAGTCTTCTCGAGGATTGACCAAGGAGCTTCTAAGCGGCGGTGTCTCTTCACCACGTTGAGTAGACGGATCCGATCCACGATGGGGCTGAGACTGGGACCAGGAATCAGGCGTGCGCTGATGATTCTCCACGTTGTTCTCGCCAGGTGTTGGCCTGGGTGGGGTGCTGGGCACATTGGCTGTTGCCGGCTGTACACGCGGAGACCGTTGTGCTAAATCTGCACTCTTGAGTTTGTGAAGGTTCTCGAGGACTCCTGGGGGCACATTGACCATTGCTAGTGGGCCACGGCTGAGATTCTCAAACCAAGTATCCTCGCTATCGCTGGCCAGTAATAACTCCTGGTCCCTGGGGATCTGGGCATATATCCGGTTGATAAAACGGTCTGCTTGAACAAAATCTTGAGAAAGATTCGACGCCATCTTGGTTCTGGTCGTGTTGCCGGTCAGAACTGTAATGCGTAGTTGGCATCAGCTATCAGAAACGCGTCCAACATGAGGAGGGGGGAAAGGGATTCGGTCAGGATAGGTATATTGAGAAAAGTCTTGTTTCCCGTAATGTAATCTCAGCTGGTCTTTGAATTGGTGTTATGTACTTAAGTATTTGAGAAGGAAGGGGCACAGTTCAAACACAGAAATCACGACAATAATGAGACGCGACTCGATATTAGTTAGTGAAGTGATTCCCTACAGTAAATCTGATGAGGCGCGTCTTCAGGGCACCTACACCTGCAGGCCAGGCGAATTTCACAGGACCCCTGTCCGCTGTCATGTGCTGCTTGGTCCCTGTGTCACCAGCCTGTGTTACCAATGACGCAGCAGCATGATGCCCCGCATTACTACTGTATGTACTAGCTACCTAGCAGCCTAGGGATGTATCATGTATCATTGTATTCCTCCATGTTGCGCCCCAGGCCCCAGCCATACCTACCTGGTACATACCAAAACGGTACGTCCATAGGTAGAATGGACTGCCGTACACCGGCCGAAGACTGCTAGCTCCTAGCGCACGGCAGACCGTAACGGCCCAGTTCACACATGAGAGCTTGAACATCGTCCCTCGTTAGGCGAGGCAAAATAAGACAGCACAAGACAACAACAGGCGGGCGGTCTCGTATCAAGATAAACTGCAAAGCACCCACGAAGTGCCACCTCCATTCGCGACGCTACCATCTCCCCCCCTTGCCCTCGGCATCAGAAATGCCCTGAAGCTATGAATAATCCTCGTTTGTCGAATAAGCGACACAAATCATAGCTGCAGATCCATTCTCGTCTCGTCCTTGATGCTTCTCTCGTCCACGTGGTTGCTTGAACTGATCGTGAGCCTGTTGTGATTCCCCTCCTCCTAGACTAGGAGCTGACATAGCATGCTTCTTTTTGCTAGAGTAGACTTACGGTTACCGACTCAGTCTAGGTCTTTGGCCTTGACCAGACAGTTTCGCCATTTTATTCCGACCATGAACATCCGCACTTGAAACCCCCCGAGTCGATCAGTCGTCTTGCACCTCGTATGTAAGACACTGAGAACGCATCGATCCACAAGGACCGCATTCAGCATATCGTCAGCCTATGACACCGACGAAAGCCTTGGTGATCAGATCAACAGACATGGAGCCAAAGACAACCTCCAATATGCCATTGTCCCCGGCGACCGCATCCTTTAGATCCCGTCGCGACTCCTTCAACTCCCTCTCAACCGTCTCCCAGGCAGACAAGGAACAGCTAGCGCAAGCCCTTGATAAAATACACACTTCAGCCAGCCAGTCTGATGTCTTGACCACCTTCAATGACTTCGCTCCTCCTCCCGCTACTGCTCCCTCAGAAGCCAAGGGGTCGCCCAGCGAACTTGTCCACCAGGGTATCAGCGGTCTATATAGTCGCATCAAGGAGGCAGTTGGTGTTGGCAAGGCGAACACTCAAGATGCGGAAGACACGGAAAGGCACGATGCGGCGCACAAGAGGAACAAGGCATCACTTGCGTCTCTGAGGAGCGCAGAGGGTGGTGCAGGCCTGGCCTCGGACTATGCGCTGACCGTGGCGTCTTCGCATGGATCTGTGCCACCGGAAGGCAGATATCAACTTCCAGAATCATCAAGGGCACCCTCTATAGCAACAAGTAGCACCGCAAAAAGTACACCGAGTCTACCGAAAATAGCAAAAGGGGCTGCCCCTTCCGTTCCCGATACGGCTGTGGCACCGGTCACGGTCAGCGCTTTCAAAGACAGAGATGGGACGACTCGGGGAATGATAGGCCATAACGAAGAGGCTGGAAGGCGGAGCGCGACCCAGATGCCGGAGCTCAGGACTCCCAGTGCATCTCGAGATTCAAGTGTCTACGACGCGTCTGAATCTCGGCACCCATCACATGGGGGCATCATAATCCCCAGCCGGAACTCATCCATGAGAGACGGCTTCTCCAGCCATGACGGTTCCCTCAGTCACGACGGTATCTCTGATGACACTGCCACCAGTCCTGCCAAAGCCTCAGGTTCGACGGTCGGTACACTCCAAGTGCCTCGATCTCGTCGGACATCTGTTGCAGAGGGCCTCAGGAAACCCGCCGTGATAGACCGCATCAGCCGCTCGAGGACATCGGCCGAAGTCCATTCCAGGTCATCCTCAATCGAAGGCACGGCAGAGCCAAGTCCGGTCAATATGTCTGCGCATGGCTCCGTTAATCATGAGTCCTTCAGTCACAATCAGAGGCCGGAGCATTTGCAGTCTGGGGCCATTAGGATTCCTGGCACAACAGCCATTGAAAGACCGTCTGGGGGAGTGAGCAACAGGTTGGAGATGATGAGAAAACAGGTCCTCAGTAAGGAGTTCTGGATGGCAGATGAGACAACCAAGGGGTGTTTTCTCTGTGGTGCCCCGTTCTCAGCTTTCCGGCGGAAGCATCACTGTCGGACCTGTGGGTGCATCTTCGACTCCAAATGTACCTCGATCATCTCGGGTCAAAAGTTCGGCGTTGCAGGCAGCCTCAGAGTTTGCAAAACATGCCTCGAGGTCATCAACAACAGGTACGAAAGCGGCTCTGATGACTCCGACAACGACTCGTATCTCCCTGCCATCTTCCGGTCGAACCCTTTGAAGCCAGCTCCAAACGCCAAGACAACCTTGGATGATAATATGAGTATATCCGAGAGGATAGAAGATCATGATGGCAACAGGATGGCAACGGCCCCAATGATGACGATTCCGGCCATGCGAAGAACTGGGGGTGACTCCGCCAACAGACGTTCTGCGATTCTCGAGATTGATGCTGCTCCTCAACTGAGTCGGCCGAGCTCATCCCGCTCGCTAAGGTCTTTGGCAGCAGGCAGACCCCAGTCGTCAGGGCACAGGCGACATCACTCCAAACATAACCTCCTGAACCGGCTGAAAGGATCTCCAGTGCCGGACAGCGCCGCCCCATTCCGCAAGTCTGCCAATGAAGAAATGCAAAGAAAGTCCAAATTGCCCGCTTTCCACGATGACAATATCATCGACCCTGAGCTCGCTCCTTACATGTCAGAAGAATCCAGCGGTGACGAACAAATGAGCATCTTCGCGACGATGAACACCAGCGATATAATGCCATCGAGCATCGACCCAGACAAATCAAACTTTGGGCCTTTCCTGAATGCGGCTCGTAGGCACAGGACGCGCGCTGATAAAAGTGTTAGTGGTCTCAGTTTCACCAGCCGTCCGCCTGATGATGGAAATGCGGTTACTGTGATCAACCATGGCAGACCAGCTCGTCGCAGGAATATGAGTACGGCGAGTAGGACCGAGCACTACCTGCGGTCTCCTCGCCCGAGGTCTGGCATCTTCAAAGGTCCTGCTATTTCAACCGATTCACTTGCCGTATATGACTCGACTACACCAATTGAGCCGACGAAGCTGACGAAGAGCGATGCAATTCGGAAAAGGTCGACTCAGGACAAGGGATTACCCGAGGCCAGTCTGAACCACATCAAGAAGCTGTTTGGACAATTGCTCGAAGACATCGGCATCTCCAATTCGCAGGCATGGGGAAAAGCGTTGATACCTATCCTCGTCCAGTGCTCGAATGATGTAGACCCTGATACCCGAGAGGGGGATTTGATGGACATCCGTCACTACGTCAAGCTGAAGAAGATCCCCGGAGGAAAGCCAGGAGACACTAGCTACGTCTCCGGTGTCATATTTACCAAAAATCTTGCCTTGAAGAGCATGCCACGGAGAATACTCAACCCACGTATCGTCATCGTGTCCTTTCCGATCGAATACCAGCGCTACCAGCAGCAGCACTTCATGAGCCTCCAGCCTGTTATCGAGCAGGAAAAGGAGTACTTACGCATGGTGGTAAACCGCATCGTCAACCTTCGGCCGCACGTACTACTTGCGCATAAGTCTGTCTCAGGAGTTGCGCTGCAGTATTTATCCGAGGCTGGCATAGCTGTTGCATACAATGTGAAACTCGCAGTCATTGAGGCCGTATCACGCTGTGCGAAGGCCGACATTATCGAGTCTCTGGACATGCTGGTATTGCCAACCCAAGTCGGTCAGGCTGGCGGCTTTGAAGTGAAGACGTTCGTCAACAAGGACTTTCCGGGCCGGAAGAAGACTCACATATTTATATCCGGTTGCAAAAAAACTCTAGGTTGCACCATTGCTCTCCGAGGAGCCTCAACTGAAGTACTTCACAGAATGAAGAAGGTCACTGAATTCATGATCTACGTCGTCTATAATCTGAAACTAGAGGCAGCGCTTCTGCGGGATCACTTCGTATATATGGGTACGGATCCGGAAAAGGCGCCTACGCTGGCTCCATCGAGAGATGGACTGGGTCAGAGCATCAGATCGTTGCCAAGCTTTGAGAACAGGAGTGTGCAAGAGGTTGCTCCAACAAACGAGGATCAGCCCGATGACAGCGAGCAGAGCAGTCAGTCCCACGCAGATCCAGCCGTAAGAGCGGAAGACAGCCAGCCGTTAGAGCATACGCCGACCCAAGCTCCGGATAGGACCCGAAGTCTACTCTCGCTGCATTCGGCTCACTCGGCTCATGACAACCACGTTCCAGAAGATGTACCGGCACCCCAATTCTATAGTGACATGGTTGCCAAATACGAGACAAAGATTCTGTCTGCATCTCCATTTGTTAAATTCACACAGCCGTATCTACTCATGAAGGCACGAGAGCAGGAACGCCGACTGGTATATCTGAAACGCCTACGCGACCAAGACCACATCGTGGTTGAGGAGATCGGAGACAATGAAAATACGAAGCCGCCGAAATTCCAGCTCATCAGGCCCGAGATGATTCATGAGATAGGGCAGAAGGCCCCAAGACAGATCATGGAGGTACTCCATGCAGTCCACGATGCGGAGTACGACAAGGCTCTGTATAATTACACCGTGCAGACACGGCAGTGGGAGAACTTCATCGCTGGCAGTCTGGATCTCTTCGACCCGTACTCGCATCAGAACATCGTGGTGCTTTACTCGGTCATCTGTACTGAGACCAAAATTCCCTGCTCCGAACCTGGACTTATAGCCTTTGGGTTCTACCATGACGACCCCGCAGATAACATGGATCCAGACTGTACTATGGGTCAATATATCGAGGACCTCTGCGGAAGTGCTGACTCCATCTGCCATGCTAATGGCTGTGACCGTCAGATGGCCCAACACCATCGAACTTACGTACATGATGAGGCCCGCATTACAGTCTTCATCGAGAAGAACGCTCCTCTACCTTTCGACCCTGCCATGGTAAAGAAGGATGACATGGATCTGGAAGATGAGGATGATCCGGATGATCCGATCTACTTATGGAGCTATTGCAAGAACTGTAAGAAAGACATGGGCTTTGGAGCCTTGTCACCGACTGCTCGGAAGTACTCATTTGGCAAATACCTTGAGCTTACATTCTGGGGAAGAGGCCTCAGGTGCTGGCCGGACCATGAGTGCCCACACGATTACCAGAAGGACCACATTCGTTACTTTCATTACCATGATACCTCTATGAGGATCCACTGGGATCCAATCGACCTCCTAGAGATCATAGTACCTCGCTCTCGTCTAACGTGGAAGGTTGGCAACGACCTCAGACTGAAGAACGACATATTCCTTAAGGAAGAGCAGCGATGGAACCGTTTCATGAACTCGGTCAAGACGAGGCTCAAGAGCATTCGAATAGACAGTGTTTTGCCCGAAAAGGCTGAGAACTGCAAGGCGGAGATCGAAAGGCTGATCAAGAAAGCCCAAGAAGACCAGTCAAGTTTGATCAGCGAGCTGCAAGATGCGTACATAAACTCGAAGTACTACGAGGTCATTCCACTCAATGGTGTTGTTCGTACAATGCTTGAGATGGTTGCGGAATGGGATTCAGCTTTTGCCAAGTTCGAGGCGGATTTCCTCTCCGACAAGGATGTCAGGCAAATGACGATAAATCAGTTGAAGAAGATGTTCTCAGACAACGACTCCAAGGAATCCCTCCCAGCTTCTACGGACGGCACTAGCATTGCCTCTGCGGATACTGATGACAAAACTTCGCCGCCTGAGACGCAAACTTCGACCATTGATGACGGTGAGAAGTTTCACAGCGAACCGAGTCTGGCTGCTTTGCCGTTGAAGGCGGATGTGTCCAGTGAGAAGGCTGACGGTTCAGAAGACAAAGACGCCGATCTAGAGCCGAGCGAGCCGCCCAAGACAGAAAGGGAGACACCAGCTGCAGCAACAGAGAGCGACCCTGTCCCAAGCGACCCTGTCCCAAGCGACCCTGTCCCACTCCAGCCTAAAGATGCCTCACAAGAAAGCCCGACCGATCCGGAGATTGATACCCCACCTGAGGCAGCATATCCTACCCAACGCCCAATTGCCGAAGAGCCTACACCCCCAGAGCCTGAACTCGCTGAAAAGGAACCAGAATTTCCTTCTCTCGTGGACATGACACACGTTCCGGCGACGGAGTTCGCCACCCATATCCCAATTCCATCACAGTCTAAAGTACCGTCTCGCAACCATTCGCGCTCGGCGTCTATGCGCCCCGATTCCACTCTGTCACTTACAGAGAAAGTAGAGCAGCTGCGGCGGCAGCAACGAGATGCTGCTGCTGCTGAGGGGTCCGCTGCTAGCAAAGGAGAAGGCAATGAAATTATCAGGGTGCCGGAACGTGCTTCGTCCCGTAGGGCAGGACTGGCTATTTCGCCACCCATGACCCGTGCCATCTCCCAGCCAGTAGGTCTCTTGCCCCGAGCGCAGTCAGGGATAGCTAGGCCTACCCAGGGACCTGCGCCGAAGAGTGCTGAGCTGCCACCTGGTGCGGATGTTCGGCGCATATCGAATGCCGAGTCCAGCAAGAGCGAAAAGTCCAAGCTCTCGGAGCGCTTCGGTCTCTCGGCACTTAAGGGGAAAAAGGCAGTGCCGTCCTCGATACCGCGATATGTCCACGGCAAGAACAAAGCAACCAAGGTGTCCACGTTGGCCAAGCACTTCGAACAGCTGAGCCGCGAGTTCGAGAAGGAGCGCATCAGGGATCGTAAGCAGAGAGCCGCCAAGCTCCAATCCTCTCGGGCATTCCTGCCGCGTACTTCAGCAAAGGCTATAGTGGAAGTCTACGAAGACGTGGACCAGGCTGTTCAAGAGCCCGGGCCGTCGGATGATGATCCCTTGGCCGACAGCCAGCAGAGCCAAGCCAAGTCGGGTGAGACTAAAGCAACTGATGAAACGGCGGAGCCCGAAGACCAGAGGACGTCGGAAGAATCCGCAGCCGCGAAGCGTGAGGCTAGTGATGCGGAACCAGTATCTCAACCGGACAGCGCCGACGTCGACAGGGAGGGTGAGGAGAAGAAGTCGACAAGCCAGGTTGGGTCCGATGACGAGGGCGAGGGCGAGGGAGAGGGCGAAGGAGCCACTGGCAGTGATGCTGACGGGTCACTTCTTGAAGACATCATGCCAGGTGTTCAAGAGATAGCGGACTCGCTAGATTCGAGCGAGGACATACCACTTGAGCTGCCGAAGCACCAAAAGTCCAGCTTGATGAAGATGCTCACTACTTTCTGGGCTGAACGCTCTGCAAGCGGCTGGCCTCAACTGGAATACCCCCTGAACTTTGGAGACCACATCTTCACTGACTCCGATGTGATCGTGAGGGAAGATGAGCCAAGCTCGCTTATTGCCTTTGCGCTGAGTTCCGCGGATTACAAAAACAAGCTTGCTGATATCCAGCTGCAGTGGAAGATGACGGAGCAGAGGGACAGTGAAAGCGAGACATATAGCGATACGAAATCCTTTGGCTCTTCGGATGCTGGCGGTGAGTCCCTTTCCCCAGAGGAGCTGGAGAAGAGCCTGTTACGCGCCACGGGGACACATTTGAAGTACCAGTTCACCGAGGGCTCGGCCAAGATGCTCTGCAAGATCTTCTACGCTGAGCAGTTCGATGCTCTCCGTCGCAAATGCGGCGCCGCCGACCGTATCGTTGAATCGCTATCCCGCTGTCTCAAATGGGACTCGAAGGGCGGCAAGACCAAATCTGTCTTCCTCAAAACCCTCGACGACCGCTTGGTGATGAAGTCCTTGTCACCCATCGAAACCTCGGCCTTCCTGCGCTTCGCGCCCGCCTACTTCAACATCATGGCCGAAGCCTTGTTCCACGACCTGCCGTCGGTGATCGCCAAAATGTTGGGCTTCTTCCAGGTGATTATCAAGAACCCGGCTACTGGCACAGAGATCAAGTTGGACCTGCTGGTGATGGAGAACCTGTTTTACGACCGTTCACCAACGCGAATTTTCGATCTCAAGGGCTCTATGCGGAACCGCAAGATTCAGAGCACCGGCGAGCAGAATGAGGTATTGCTGGATGAAAATATGGTCGAGTACATCTATGAGAGCCCGTTGTTTGCGAGGGAGCACAGCAAGAAGTTATTAAGGGCTTCTGTAAGTTTTTCCCCTCAACCTCCCGTTTACTTGATGTTCGGCGCGGCTTGCTAAGTTATACGTGGGGACAGGTCTGGAACGACACGCTCTTCCTCGCACGACAAAACGTCATGGACTACTCGCTCATGATCGCGGTCGACGAGACTCGCAAAGAGCTCGTAGTCGGCATCATCGACTGCATCCGTACTTATACCTGGGACAAGCGGCTCGAGTCCTGGATCAAAGACCGCGGGTTTGCGGGAGGAGGCCGGAACAGACCTACCGTGACGAGTCCAAAGGAGTATAAGAGTAGGTTCAGGGAGGCCATGGCTCGGTATATACTGCAGGCTCCAAACTGTTGGCACCTGTTTGGCACGTCGGGAGCGAGAACGAGGTTTGACTGTGATGTATAGTGGGTAATTTGTGACGGATATATGAGCTTACGGCCGATTTGCCTTTGTTTTGGTTCTTCGTTCTTGCTTCTTTCTTTTGTCATGGCGACGGGGATGGACAGGAAAACTGGGATGGGCATAAATGGCTGGGGTACATGGACGAGCATACATAAGCATGGCTGTTTTCAGTTAGATGTTCTTCTCAGCGAAACGGGCAACCAACAACCACTTACGGAGGTTATTTGAAGGTTTGCAGCATAAGCATAGCACGATACGTATTGTTTATTTTCCATGATGACGACCGACTACATATGAACCACACATTCAATGTGGTCACACTCAGCCCCGCCGTCTTGGAGGTAGCCAGTACACACTCGAATTACTACTCGAGAAAGTACTTATGTATGGACCGTGACCCAAAGTCCTGCGTCTGTCAGATTGCGTCCCAGGTGCCGGCTATGCACAATCGGCTATTGAATGCTGCTTACACACTGTGTTGGAAGAAGATACTTGCATTTGCCCGGGACGACAAAATCGTTAATTATCCCTTTGATTTCTCAACTGATTAATGAGTCGTCACTCCTTCGTGGAGAGTTGCATGCATTGTCGATCACAAATGCTCACATGTCTGCATGTGTACGAAGTATCTGATCTAGGTAATTACCCCACCTTGCCAGTCACATCATGAGGTAACAATATGAATAATATATTCGATTTATTGAAGACCTGAACTCTATCAGGGTAACACAGTGTCAAAGCAAAGTTGGGTGGCTTACAGCTCGAGGAGATGCGAGTATGAGTTGTATATATATCCACCTAAGCACAGTATCCATAGGTATGCCAGGTCTTGGTCACTCGTTCCCCTGAGCCACTTTCGTCTCCTTCCCACACAGTCATATATAACCTCGAAGGTACATACACCTACTTAGGTAGGTGCTTAGGTGGGTAGTAATATTCAAGTCGGCTTGGGAAGAAATGACCTCACTGGGAGACACAAAAGCCCACCCCTTCTCTACCTAAGTAGGCACATACACTCAACGATACTGATCACCAATAAACAAAAACAAAACATCGAACCCCCGAGAAATCAAACAGCCGCAGCAACCATGATGATCACAGGACTCGTCCTATCATTTGTCTTCGGGGTCTCTCTCCAAGTCTTTGTCTTGAGACATGGAGAATGGGACCTCGCCGTCCACAAGCTGCTTGCAACGGCGGGAGCAGCTCCCCTTGCCCTTTCCCTGGGGCTACTACTTCGCACCGAGCTGGGTTTGTGGTCTGCAGTGAAGACATCTTCGTTCCTTGTTGCAACCTCACTCCTCGGCATTTACCTCAGCATGCTCGTGTATCGAGCCGCCTTCCACCGTCTGAACCGGTTCCCTGGTCCCTTCCTGGCTCGCCTCTCGAATTTCTACTTCGCACGCTTGACACTCAAGAGTCGTCAGGAATACTCTGAGCTTGATAAACTTCATAGGAAATATGGCGATGTCGTGAGGATTGGTGAGTAGTATGGCCCTATTTTTCCATGTGTGCACTTGCTAATCAGATCCAGGGGCCTCGACGCTGTCCATCACGGATCCAAAGGCCCTCCAAGCAGTACATCTGAACACCAAGTGCGTAAAAGGGCCATGGTATAATGCGCTTGCTCCGGAGAGCTCGGTGCAAACCGAGAGAGGTGTGGCCCAGCATTCAGCCCGAAGAAGGGCTTGGGATAGGGGCTTCAGCACAAAGGGTCAGGAAACCACCCATGTATTCACGTCACCAACCTCACGCAAAGGAACTTTGGGAGCTAACACAGAAAGGTATATCTAGCTCTCCGCAACTACGAATCCAGAGTCACGCACTACACGGGCAAGCTTCTTGCGTACATCGACGGCATGGAAGGAGAATCTATTGATGCTTCGATGTGGTTCAACTTCTACTCCTTCGACGTGATGGGCGACCTCTCCCTTGGCGAGAGCTTCGGCATGCTGGATAGGGGCAAGGAGCATTGGGCCATGACAAAACTTCATGCTTTCATGTCTATGGTAGGTATCTTTGGGCATATCATGTGGATGTTCCGTGTCTTTACTAGTCTGCCCATTCTAAGCGCTGGCACTGCGAAGTACAAGGGCTGGGTGAGGGAAATGGTGCAGAAGAGGATGGAAGTAAGTCGTCGATCACCACCAACCCCCGGACCACTTCGTCGTTCCTCGTACGATATTAAACTAACACAATTTTAGAACCCTCCAGATGTCCCTGATGTGTTCTCCTGGGTCATTGACGAGTATGAGTCGCATCCGCAACCGACGCAAAAGCAAACAATGGATCTTACAGCTGATGGAATCACCATCACAGTGGCAGGGAGGTATGTTGCGGAGATGATCCCACCTGTCATCAGCCTTCTGATATTTCCGACGCACCCTGTCTCCGCTCCCGGTCGTCCTTTTCTTTCGGATATAGCTAACGTTGTTCATAGCGATACAACGGCCGCAGCACTCACCTGCCTCTTCTTAGAGCTAGCTACCCACCCACACGTAACCCAAACACTTCAGAAAGAGCTCGACGCCCTGTTTCAAGAGAATCCTGAGCCAGACGCCAATGCCCTTTCCAAGCTCAAGTACTTGCAAGCCTGTATCGACGAAGGACTTCGCCTCCTACCCCCGGTCCCAGCGGGTATCCAACGAATAACCCCCCCTGGGGGCTTGCAGATCGGGGATGACCTCTACATCCCTGGCGACGTGATTGTTCAGGTTCCGACCTACATTTTACACAGAGGTGGGATCTGTTTTAAGTCTTTCTGGGCATGGGGCCTGGCTGACAGAGGCACACAGATGAACGGAGCTTTCTCCGTCCGGATGAGTACATCCCTGAACGGTGGACGTCAAGGCCAGAATTGGTGAAGGATGCATCAGTGTTCTCACCGTTCTCAATTGGTAAGTCGATGCAGACCTTGCCATATTTGTTGAATGGACGAGTAGTTCTCGAGATCTTACTGACATTATTATCTTGTCAGGTCCGTACAACTGCGTTGGCAAGCAACTGGCCCTCATGGAAATCCGTGGCGTTACCAGTCGAATCTTGAAGCGATATGATGTATCCTTGGCCCCGGGACAAACGAGAGAGACGTTCTTGAGTGGGCTCGTGGACGGCTTTACTCTTGCCTGTCCAAAATTGGACCTAGTGTTTACACCGAGAGCGACGAGTTCTAGATATGCACCTTGATGAACTCGGCGTTTACGTCGGTGGAAGAGTAATATCAGAGTATCGACAAGGCATGGACTTGATAGGGAATTTATTCAAATGTCATGACATGATGCTTCCTCCAAGTTTCCAAAAGACTTCAGATATACGCAGGTGGGACGTGCAAAGGGCTTAGGCCTGGGTCTGTTAGATATTCCCTTGGTCGTCTATCTATGCACGTGCGTCTTGCAGGCCCGGAGAATCATCTTGTTTCACAGGCTCCAACTCTATTTATTAATTATACTGGTATTTTTCAGTGGATTCGTACCTCTTTTCATCAGCTTTAGAGGGCGATAGAGGCATCTCATCCTCTTCACCGTCATGCAACTGCTCCCATTCACCTTCACTACCGCTTTTCGCCTGCCCCGTGGCAAGAGGAATGCCCCGGACCATTTGATTCAACACGATGCAAGCGCCCACGGGACCTGAAAGCGCTGTTGTCGCCACCGCCGCCGATCGTCAACAGAGACTTGATCGTATTGCCCTTTGGTAGAGCGTTGCCCTCACTATCGTTCTCAGATTCCTCCTTGTTAGTGCGGCGGCACATGTACAGTCATCGAAGGAGGTAGACGGTAATGTTCATGCCGCGCCGGACGTTGGCGATGCGCAGGGTAGCCTTCAGGAGGCGACGGATCCAGCACTGCCCTCGAGACTTACAGCATCTGTCATGGTCATTTATGGGAACCAAGTCAGCCGGTAGCACTGACCAACCAAGAAACAGGTCGACATGGCAGATAATTGAGCCGTTGGTGGAACATGCCGAACCTAAAATACATATATCGCTCTTGAGTTGAAACACAATCAATTTTCGAGGATCTTCCACATACTCATGTATCCTCAACCAGCCAGGAATGTACATACGTACATACAGGCAACGTGGTAGGTGTTTATCCAGTACGTTGACATATATAAGAGAGCCCTGGAGATCCATCCTAACTGATCTACAAATCGTCCCTCTCCTTTGCCCGGAGCCACAATCCGAAACCGGTCTCTCCTGACAGGACTGCCTTGACACGAGCCTGAAAGCGAAGCGACGGGTGTGGCGGGCACACCATCAGGCTATAGTCACAAACGGAAAATGGTACAGGTACTGTGTATATAGCACGGGTTCCGTGCGCAATTATGCAGCAACTATTCTCACATGATCTGAACCAAAGTTGCATTGTATTAGACTGCCCGAGTCTGAAGGCTCTGGTGTCCTCCGGCTCGAGAATGGTTTCCCTATTGTGACTTAGTTACCTCATCCGCTCATCTCTTCTCAAATAGTGTGTCCTGAAGGCTATGGTATAAATCGGCATCGTCTCCCCATGGAGACCTGTAAATAAGGTCCTTTTCCATCAGCCAGTCTGGGCGAAAGTCCCTGTCTCACTTATTTCTTTGATGACTGATTGCAAACGCGCCAAGATTGATAGTACCAACATACAATAGCCTGAGTAACATACATTGGCCATAGGAAGCACGAAATCTCTGTCGACTTACCGGGCTAGGACTGCCCCATATTGTCTTCTCCCATCGTCTAGTCTCGGCCCCAATAGGCAGCCTTAAGAGAAATGCTCGCTCAGCTGTGGGAATACGTATGAAGGCTTGACTTTCGTTTAGCCAGAGCACTATTGCATACATATATATTCTACGGTGCCAGGAGCACATGCATACACGAAGGACAAAGTTTGTGGCAGTGGAGCCTGACCAGAAGATTGGAAAATCGGTCTGCACATTGTATGTTTTATGATAATTCCGGGCCCCATTGAAACCGTTCGTTCGGGGATCTCCCGGTGGGTTCTTCGACACTATCCAGACTGCCAGACCATAGACTCCCCGAGTCTGGACGGGCCGTGGTGGGTATTGTGGGTGTTTATGGAGCCGGAAGGGTGATTCCGGGCAGTTGATCGGCCCGTGCAAGACCTCCGTTGAGGACCCCTTGATGCCTCTGTTGAACAGTTCGTTGCCGAAGTTTGCTTCCGTTGGTTCCTGAGCCCCTTAACGCTACAGATCGCTAGGGAATTGCTGCAGAACACTTTCGTATATATGTAGTGAATTCGTATGCCCACGTGTGCCCAGTTATCCTGTGTGTGACATGTCAATCTCTCTTACTTCCTTCAACGGACTCTGCAGCATACACCCTTGTTGCCTACCATGGCCACTACTCGTGAGACCAGAGTACATGCATACAACCCTAGCAACAACAGCGATGGAGTCTTTACGCTTGCCGAGCTTGGAGCCATCGAGCCTAAGCTCTACGTGCACATGATCGAGATCTTCTCGCTGCCCGCCGACGCGAACAAGGACCAAGTCCTCTCTAACCTCACCCAAGGCCTGTCGCGCACCCTTGCCGAGTACCCAATACTGACCGGCACCCTGCACTTCGACAACGAGGCCCGGCGCATCGCCGCCAAGAAGGGGCCGAGCTCCTCCGTGGCTTTGCACATCAAGGAGGCGGGCGCCGGAAGCGACATCGAGTCCTTCGCCTTCCTCGAGAAGCATGACTTCCCCGTCCACCTGCTCGACGCGAGTAAGGTGCTCCCGCCCAACGTGGTCGGGGTCTTCCCCGTCCCGGGCCAGGACCTCTCGTCCGAGGGGCCCCCCGCCTGCGCCTTCCAGGTCACCTTCATCCAGGGCGGACTGATCCTGGCGCTCGCCGTCTCGCACCAGGTCTGCGACGGGCCGGGCTGCGAGGCGCTGTTCAGGAGCTGGTCGCGCAACACCAACCATGTCTCCAAGGGCACGGCCACCACCGCGCCGGTCGCCGTACCCGAGAGGAGCATCCTGAGGGCCAAGGGCGAGCCCGCCTCGCAGGAGGAGTGGGAGAAGCTCGGCGAGAGGTTCCCCACGTTCAAGGCGCGCGGCGGGCCCCCCGCGCCGCCCCCCGCCGACTTCAAGATGCCGACCGTCAAGACGCGCGTGTGGCACGTGCCACGGAGCAGCCTGCAGGAGCTCAAGGCGGTGGCCGGCGCGCCGCTCCCGGCGTCCAGCCCGTACGCGGGGCACGGCGGGATCGCCGGGCAGGGGTGGGTGTCGACGTACGACGCGCTGCTGGCGCTGCTGTGGCGCGCCGTCGTGCGCGCCAAGCAGCCGCTGCTCCGGCCGGACCCGTCGGCGCCGTCCAAGGCCGTCCACGCCGTCAACGCGCGCGCGAGGGCCGGCGCGCCCATGCCGGACGGCTACATCGGCGTGGCGGTGACGCTGCCGCAGTCGCCCGCGCTCACCGTGGCGGACGTCCTGGGCGCGCCCCTCGGGACCGCCCTCCCCCTCCTGGCGCGCACCGTGCGCGCCGCCACGGGCCAGGTCACGCCGTCGTACGTCGCCGACCTCGAGAGGTGGGCGCTGTCGGCGCCCGACCTGCGCTGGGTCGAGCTGGACATGCACTGGGTTCTGGGGCTCGACTGCATGGCGTTCGACTGGCACACCAACAGGGCGTACGACGAGCACGACTTCGGGTTCGGGCTCCCGGCCGCGCTGAGGTGGCCGCACCCCCAGTTCGAGGGCTTCTTCTTCGTCCTGCCGACGAGGTCGAGCAAGGGCAACGAGGATGAGGGTTACGAGATCATGCTGGGCCTCGAGGAGAGCTGCTATGCGCGGCTGGAGACGGATGAGGAGTTGTTGAGGTATGCCGAGCAGAGGGGCACCGAGGTGTAATGCTCACACCGGCCATGTGCAGTTTGTGCAGAACGACTTTATGTAATCAGTATACCGCATTAATACGTGAGGGCATTTCTTCCAGGAATAACCGCTGTCGACTGCGGAAATACGGAGGAAACATGGAGGGACAATGCAACGTACATACCGAGCGAATAATACAAAGCCCTTCAAGATCACACTCCCATTGCGCATAAGAGAAAAAGTTCAGAAAGCATGTGCTCATGTCCGAGCGTCGCTAATTGATAATCGAAAGCAAAGACGAAGTTGTGGGTATTGTTCGAAATTGAAGTCTTGAGCGTGCCTCACTCACCATGCCCAGAAATACTTTTTTAGGTCAAGCTAACTCCCTTGGTGATTGGTCTATAATGGCCTCGGCACACATCACTCGTCCTCCTCCTCATCCTCCTCCTCTTCTTCATCTTCACCCTCGGAGCCCTCGTCATCCTCCTCCTCGAGTTCCTCCTCCTCCTCATCCGAGATATCACTCTCTTCGTCGTCTTCCTCACCGTCGTCACCTTCACTGTCCGACCGGTCGGCATTTCTCCGGACCTTCTCCTCCTTCTCCTCCTCGTCCCTCTTCTTCTCATCCTCCTTGCGTGCCTCCTCCACCATCCTGGCCTTCTCGGCCCTCGACTTCCGCTGGCCCACGGCAAATGCACCCAGCGGCGTCTTCTCCCAGTCGAAGCCCTTGAGGAATGCATCGACCTGCACCCTATCCCTGGGCGCAAAGTCAACCTTGGCCCGCTTCTCCTCGATGAACTTGGCGTTGGCCTCGATCTTCTGGACGAGCAGGACGATCTGTGACACGATCTTGCCGTTCTTGTTGCCCTTGTCCTTGCCCTTGTTTCCACGGGCCTCCTTGAGCCAGCGCTTGAGCATGATGACGACGGGCAGTGCGAACTCCGGGAAGGCGATGTTGGTCGACCAGATCGCAAAGTAGTCGCAGAAGAGCTCGACGACCTGCTCGCCAACGCCGTCTTGGTAGATACGGGTGCGCAGGTACGACTTGGGTGCCTTGTACTGGACGGTGAAGTCCAGTGCCTTCAGGGTGGACGATTTGGGAGGTCGCTTCATCTCTGCTGAGTTCAACACCTCGATGAGGGCTGATGCCAGAGGGATGTAAGTACCGGTGGCACGAGAGAGTCGCATGAGCGAGCGGATGAGCTGGAAGCGGAGAGGGAAGTAAAGGGCTGTTGGGATCAGACGCATTGCGCCGAGCGTGACTTGGACGAGAGGGTAAATAAGCAGCTTAAGCTGGCTCTCCTTGTTCGACTCGGCCTCCCTCATGGCACTGCAGTGCTCAGCCAGCACACAGGACCAGAAGTCAAGGGAGTGCACGTATTGCCAGTTGTAGATGGCCTTGTAGGCCTCGTTCTGGTTGTGCGTTATGCTGTTGCGGAGATGCATGGCAAGTTGTCGGATGAAGGTGAATGCAGTGGTGTAACCAATGTTCTGATCGATGCCCCACAGCTCAGCTGCGGAGTTCTTCATCAGGTTGATGCCCTGTATGGTGTTGACATTTGTCGATCGGCTGCCCTGGATGAGGCCCTGATATGCGACCTTGAGGATGGCTTCCCGGATGCCCTTATCACCGATGACGGTGAGCCTTCTCAGGACCAAGAATGCTGTTATTCTTGTCGCCTCGCTGCTGGAAGATTGAGACCAGAAGTGGACGACGGTCTTGACGAGGTTCTTGAGAACCTTGCGGAAAGAAAGGAGGTATGGCAGCAGTGGTGTGAGGGCGGAGATGGTGATTTTCAGCGTGGCATCATCCGACAGGGTGCCTAGCAAGTGGAGGATGGACGCCGTGTAGCTCTTGATGAGGATGGAAAGCGTCTTGAACTTCTTCGAATCGGTGGGCACGAAGACCTTGCCAGATGCCGACTCCTTGACGGGAACATGGTGTTGCAGAACCTCGGGAATGTGCTTCAGCGCAACCACCAAGACATCGTGGAAGACCTCGGGGCTCGAGATGGAGTATTTTTGCCTGTTCTCGTCATCCTCCTCGTTGAGATGCGCAGCACTCCGGAAGGCCAAAACAATCTGTTTTGCTGCCCTCAGGGAGTACTTCTCCGCCATTGATGCCTTCCACTGCGCAACCATGGGTTTTGTGAGCTCATTGCGCTGTGCAAACTCGTCTTCGGACTCTTCGTCTGCTGCCTTCTTGGCCTTCTTGGCCTTCTTCTTCTTCGGTTGTTCGTCATCGTCTTCGCCCTCGCCGGAGCTCAGGTCGTCGATCTCGGCCAGGTCCACGTTCTCGTCGTATTCCAGAGCCTCGGGGTCGTTCTCTTGCAGGTACTTGTAGAACTCGGGGTCGTCCTCGGCCAGGGCGTCCAGGGCGCCCTTGGTCATACCACGGTTGTCGTCGTCTGACTCTGCGTCGCTCTCGCCGGCGGAAGAGGCGTCCTCCTTCGCTGCGTCGTCTCGCTTCCTCTTTCCAAGCTTGCCAGCCTTCTTGCCGTCCTTGCTCTTGTCGAGGATCTCGAAGCCGCCGCTGAAGAAGTCGTCCACAGTCATGGTGCTGACACTGGCACCTGGCTTTGGCTTTGCGACCGCCGCGGTGGAGTCATCCTTGGGGCCCTTGAAGAATTCATCATCCTTCGTGCGCTTCGTGTTCTTCTTCGCCTTGACTTGGGCCCGCTGCTTGAGCTTTGCGTCGGTCTTTCGCTTTTCGAGAACACCCTTGAGGTGCTTCGTCTCGAACTTCTTGGTCGCCTTGAGGTTCTTCTTTGACTGACCCATTTTGGCGGCGATTGGGTTCAGTGGTGTACAGGGACTGGTGTTGTTATGTCTCGAGGCTGGGATTGGAGTAGAAAAGTTTCTGGCTGTGAAAAGACACCCCCGAAATCTCGAAAATTTCCAGGCTTATCGTTATCTTACCCGAACCCTGATGAGATACGTACAGTGTGTTTGAATAGGCTCACCCCCCTCCCCCAACTCTACCATCGCTACACAGTACTCAACTCCAGGCAATCAATAGTCCACTGTCTGTCACCACTACTCTTGGAAGCTACATACATTCTCATTTCCCATCACATTTCCAGATGACATGATGATTCCAAGGCAAGCCTACGCACCCACGCCTCACAGTTACGTACCCAACACGGCACTTTCAGCGACAATAAATCTAGATGAAGTAAGTGGGAATACGTTGTCTTTCGGGAGGCTCCACCGTCATGTTCAGCCAGCTCACTGACACGAACACAGGAGGTGAAACTCGCAGATACTCGCGCAGAGCGGGATCTACAAGGCTCTCTTGCCGAGATTTTCAGCATCATAGTGACTCTAGATGAGTTGGAAAAGGCGTTTCTGAAAGATGCCATACCAGAGGCGGACTATACCGAAATCTGCGAGAGATCGCTGAAGCAATACAAGTCGATCCTGGCTGATGAGACTGTCGCGAAAGCCTTTGTTGGGTTGGAGGATTTCAAGGCGGAATGGGATGTAAGTCTACATTTTCGGTCATAAGAAGGGGCCACAACGACCCAAGTGAGGGAACTGACAACTCACGGTAAATAGCTCGAGGTCCCCCGTGCAACAGAGCGCATCCGGGTCGGCATGCCCTCAACGACCTTAACGGCCTCCTCCAGCTCAGCGCCGGCGCCTGCCGCAACTGGCAACACCAGCGGTGCCCTAATCCTAGAAGCTACCCAGGACTTCATCACATTCCTTGACGCACTGCGGCTGGGTCTCCTGGCGAAGGATCAGTTGCACCCCTTATTGACGGACGTCATTCAGTCGGTGAACAAGGTGACGGACCGGGATTTTGAAAACAGGGGCAAGATTGTCCAGTGGTTGATCTCGCTGAACCAGATGAAGGCGACCGAGGAGTTGAGTGAGGCGCAGGCGAGGGAGTTGGAGCTCGATATTAATTCGGCTTACCAGGGGTTCAAGAGTACCTTGACATAGCATGTACGAGGGTTTGGGAAGAACGCTGCGGGTCTCATGCATTGGACATGAGCGAGGAATGTCTCCCTATGAGCTGAGATGCTCGTATTATTCGTATCTGTGGATTCGAGCTGGCTGTAACATATTGGGCTCGGACCCGGTGAAAGCCATGCTACACGAGGAACGTCCAGAAGCTGGGATAGACGAATTCCTCCTCAAATATTCTCCTGACTTGTTCCAGGACGAACCGTTCCACCTTGCCCACGTTCTTGAGGCTCTGTCTGCCACCTTCTCTCTGCCCAATCTCGCTTTCCACCCTGATCTCCTGCAGCAGGCCACCCATCTTGCCCTTGGCCGTACCAGCCCCGTCGTCACCGCCCACCTCATCAGCCCCAACAGCGGCCAACGCATCCTCTGGACTGAGGAAACAGAAATGGACCCTCTTCCTGATGTTAGCCACCACACCCACCCCGTCAAAGGACATGCCCGTCATGCTGAGCCGTAGCGGTATCCCGACGAAGCTCGGCATCGGGTAGTCGAGCAGTATGTCCGCGGTGAGCAACAGCTTCACGTCACCAGAGTACTTGATCCTGAAGACGGCCTGTATGTCCTCCGTGCGCGGCTCACGGAACCGCCGCTGCTGTGACTTCTGCTCCTCCTCCTCCTCCTCCTCCTCCCCGTCCAGCGGCTCCCCGTCCTCTGCGATCGCCGAGCCCGCGAGCATAGACGCCGAGGTGTTCATGTTGTCCCGCGTGAGCGGCCGGGAGGCCCCTGCCGGGGATGTCGGCGCGACGGTCGACACGCTGGATTTGTCCCGCGGCCCCGCGCCCGGGGGCTGGGAGATGTTCAGGCCGGCGCCGGCGCTGCCGTTGAAGTCCGCCACCGAGTCGGAGCCCTGGCTCGGGTTCCGGCTGTGGCTCGGCGCGCGGCTGTCTGCCGACTGCTGCCTGGCCGCCGTGTCCGAGAGCGGGGTGGTGGCCGTCGGGCTGCTGCCGCCCGTCTCGGGGGCCCAGAAGTTGTAGTTGTGGCTGTTGTTCCCCAGGTGGGCACCGGCCACCGCGGCGAGCGGCGTCTGCGTGCCGGACGGGCCGCCCATGAGGTGGGAGTGGAAGTAGTTCAGGTTCGACGTGCCGCCTGGTATGCCCGGCGTCGACGTCCCCAGGAACGGGCTCCCGAAATCCTGCATCGGCCCCGGCGACCCTCCCCTGGAGGGGCTCCCCAGCAAGCCTGCCATGCTGAGATGCGGAGGTATCGCGTTCAGCCTCGCGCCCTGCCCGTTCCTGCGCCTCCACTCCGCGGCGGCTCTCATCTCCTCTGGCACGCCGGTGCCCCCTCCGCCATTGATGTCGTCCTCGAACTCCTGTTCCTCATCCTCCTCCTCGTCGGAATCCTGATCGTCCGCCGCCGTGTTCTCCTCGTAGAAATCTGGTAGCGGGTCCGTGATGTCTTTGAGCTCAAGCTCGGGTGGCGTGGTGCCGAACTCGAAGTCGTGGACAGTGACGGACTTGATAAAGCGCGGTAGAGGGACAGACTGAAACTTGGTGTGGATGAAGTCGCGGATGCTGTGAGCTAGGGCCTCACCATCCGGGCCGGTGGTGAAGGTCTCCCAGTTAAGATCGATCGACATGGGAGCTTGCAAGAGTTTCAAGTAAGTATGTGATAGTGGCCGGCAGAGGGAAGGGGAGTTGAGTAGGTGACCTCGTCGCTGTTGGAGGTGTTCAAATACTGTCTTTCCAGGGAGTGAGAGGGTCTGATACGGCTACTGAAGAATTTGCGTCACTGCTCGAACAAGACTTGGTCCAATTCATCTGGTCTCCAGTCTTCAGATTTCCTTGATTCTATTACTTCCGTCACGCTTGTCAAACACCAGAATCCAAGAATGTAATCCATCATGATTCGATGCCAAAGACTTGCGTGAGTTGAAGTTTGGCACACTACTGATGTGAATATAACCCGAACCCTGACCGTGAAAAGTGTCACCCCGTTCCTTTCTATTGTCAAGTTACCTACCTACCGTGATTACTGTGATAGCTACCTAGGTACCTAGGTAGGTACGCTAAATACGGGCGATTATTGGGCCAAGGAAGGTTGTCTCCAATAGAAGCTAAGCAAGATGTGAACCAACACATAACAGCGTTTGCTCAGTTCGTTGTCAAGAACAGTATTCCCATCCCAAGCTCATTGTGTCGGACGTGATACATGCTGGATTCCTGTTGGTGTCCTTGCATGGAGATATGCTGGTCTGGGTATGAGCCGCTAGATGGCTTGAAGGTGAGTTTATTGGAGTGTAAACTATCTCGATTTCGAGATCTTGTTCGAAACAGACAGATCTAAAAGCAGAGCAACCCGTCCCGGGGTTGGAAACATGGCCAGGGTGGGGGCATATGTATCTTGAGTGTTTTGTCCGGAGCACGGGCGAGGCTTGGTTGCCCCGTCAAAGGAGGCCCGAAGCAGTGGGCGGCCGGTATCAGGCCGATGTGTCGTTTGTTCTCTAGGCTGGTCGGGTGGCCGAGACAAACGGGCCATGCTTCTAAGGATCTCGGAAGCATGATATATCGAAGCTTCATAGCCTCCCACCGCCTCCTAAGCCCGAGCCAAGACCGGGGTTTGCTATATTTAGAATAGTCCCAGGAGGCCCCACAAGCTAAAGGCTACTAAGTACGCCCCGCGAGACAGACGAGAGCGGCGATTGTTACTCTGTACTCTGTTACTCCCATCACTTACTCCCTGTGTAGCACGGGCCATTTCGTGCGCCGTACGACCGATCGCAATTCAATACCTTTTGCTCTCTTTTCTATCCTAGAACTATGAATCCCTAACCTTGAATAATATTGTATAAGTAGAAGGTTATGTGGGAGACTGTTAGGTTGTAGAGGTGGTAGTACCGGTACTTCGTGCTTCGTTAAGACATCGAGCGAGTAGGAATCACCGCTCTCCCGTGTCGCGGGGTGATATTCAGTGTGGCTGGTGGGCATTGCGTGGATTCCTGGCGAGGGGCCCATCTCCACGAAGTTGAATTTGTCTAGACTTTCTTGGACCCTGAAATACTTATACAGTCGGACAATTAATGCTGGTGGAAAGTTGAGCGTTTGAAGATGGCGATCTGACGGAGAAGCTCGTATTTCTCAACAGGTTTTGTGGAGGCCCCTTGGAAAGTCTGGAGAAACTCCCTGTCGATCGACAAGGCAGCTGCCTCCAGTGCATTCCTCCGCAACTTCCTTTGTGCCGGACAGGACCTTGGGTCCAACAGATCAGAGATGTTTCCGAGAGGAGGAAAAAGAAAGGGACTTTGGCAAAGACCAGGAGTTTTGTGGCTGTGGCTTTGAACAAAGAGACTTTACCGACGGAAGAAAGATGCCGGCAGCGTCGTGTCCTCGGGCAAGGATTCGGTGAGGTAATACCTATTTGCCGCGTCGTCCTGCCTCGTCAGCCTCGTGGCTCGCGTTTCTTCAACCCGCTTGTGGGGCACGCGAGTGTCTGTGTTTGCTGTGTGCTCTGCTGTCGTTCACTTGATGGTCATTGTGCATGGCTCCAGAGGACTTTGTCCCAACAGACTGGAGCACCAACCTCATTGGGGATGCTTGAGCAGTGCGTCTTGCAGCCAACTGCAGCCAGGAGGCTGACCAACGGTGCTCTTACGTGCGGGCAGTCCTCTGGTTAGGTGATGAAGGAATCATGCCGAGACGACACGACTGGGGCTGTTGGCTTCAAGGTAAGGTTTCAAGGTTCTTGAATACCTAGATATGTATGTATGTACGTATGTTCCTAGGCATTCAGGATACCATCTAGGTACCTAGGTAGGTAGCCCAGGCCCGTCTCGACCTGGAGTGATTATTTGGTCTGGTGAAGCGGCCGCTCTCTAATTGACCCAGTTCTGAGATGTCAGCCCCCCACAAGAACGTGTGCAAGGCCCTGCAGCAGTAGCATCCCGAGCCTTGCATGGGACCCTGAGAGCCAAGCATCAGCTATCAAGCAGTCAAGCAGTCAAGGTGTGGAGGGAACTGGGTAAGTGGTTGAAACTTTAACCAACAGTCGGTCCGGAGGGTCTCGAAGGAAGCAGACAACTCATCAATGGGCCAGACGGGCAGACGGGCAGGGGGACCCGTTGCTGAAGGAATCGACAGGCAGATAACTTAGCAGCCTAGCCCGCCAGCCGCACCCGTCGTCGACAACAGCGGCCGTTCCCTTTTTTTTTTTAAACTGCGCCACGAGAATTGACGAGTGATCTTCGGCTGGGCAGCAAATCTTTCTTGGTGCGGCCACAAGTAAAGCTGAGGAAAAGTGGAGATTACAGGGTTCGGTGGCCAGTGTAGGCCTGTACCTGGAAAGGGTGACGTTGGCACATGAGGAGGGCCGTTGCTCAGCCCACCATTTACTGCGTATTGGAGTACCGTAGGTACACAATCCCTGTGGCCCCAGCCAACATTAACAACACTGCCCAGGTTTCTTGACTGATCAGCCTGTATTTATCTGCATCACTTGTCCCCTTCACCACTTCTTCTGAGCCTTTACTCTATCTTCTGGTTTCTCTCCCATTCCCTCGCTCTCGACTGTCCTACCTCCAATCCAAACGTTTGGTATTTTCTCTCGTTGGTGTCTTCTTAGCATCACATACATCGTCAAATCACCAAACAATCCACCAAAAATCATATCTTGCGGACCGATTACGGGCGACTTGATCTTACGCGTCCTGTTGTCACCAACCACATACATCGAACAGATAACCAAGAAATACACCACCGAACCGACACGACACGACACGACAGACGACCAAGATGGCTAACTTTGGGAGAGTGGTGTGCGTGGCGCTGCCATTCATCTTGACAGTGGCCAGTTTGATTGCTATGCTGGTTGCTGGTCTGGCCGGAGTGTCAGACAAGAGTCTCTACATGTTCATGGTTAACACGACCGACTTCACTGTCAGCGCCTCGTCTATCACGGATTTGTTGGCCAGCCGAAGCATCGTCGAGCGTGAGGCTTGGGGCAGTGATACTGCTACACCTACCACTGGCGATTCTGCTGCTGCTGCCAGTGCCTCTGCCGAGTCTGCTGTGGCCAGTGCTGTCTCTGGAACAAACATCACCGGTAGCGACCTTGGCCTGTCCGATATTTACTACGTCAACCTGTGGAACTACTGCCAGACCGCCTCCACCGGCGGCGGCAAGGTGTGCAAGAAGTCACAGTACAACTGGGCCGCCAACACATCCAAGTCCTTCGAGACTGAGCTGAACACGGTCGCCTCCGCCAGTGGCGAGAACGTCACCCTGCCCGACAGCATCAAGGACGCCATGAGCACCTTCGGCACTGTCTCGCGCTGGACTGAGATCGTCTTCCTCATCGCCTACGCCGCACTGGCCGTCTCGCTGCTCTTTGGCATCTTCGCCAACTGCTCTCGCGCATTCTCTTGCTGCACCTTCATCATCGCGGCCTTCGCCGCTGTAGCCGTCTGCGCCGCGGCGGCTCTCGCAACAGCCACATCTGCCGTGGTCATCGGCGCTGTCGAGGGCACCGCCAAGGAGTACGGCGTCACGGGCAAGATCAACACGCGCTTCCTGTCTACCGTATGGATCGGTGCGGCGTTCGCCATCGCCGCCGGCTTCTTCTGGATGTTTACCATCTGCTGCTGCGCGCCTGACCACAGCCGCTCTCGTGGCAAGTCTTCCGGCTTCGGACGCAAGAGGAACCTCCTCGATGCCGAGAAGGCGCCCATGTCCGGTGCCTACGCGCCACTGGCAGAACCCCACCACACTGCCTACGGTGGCAGTGGTGCCTACCCCGGTAACGGTGCCTATGCCGGTCACGGAGACTACGGCGTCAACGGGGACTACAGTGCTCCCTCCGGAGCCTACGGTGGCAGTGGATTCGGTCAGGGTGCGGCTCTCGGCAACACGCGTACTGGAAGGAACCCCGAGATGGCTTACGAGCCTTACTCTCACCGCGCCTAAACGGCGCCCACTACTCTATCATGATTGACGACTCTGACCCTGCTGGGTCAACCTGTGCCAATACTGTTTGTTTGTTGTTGACGAACAAAACGACGCGTTGCTCTTTTTTGATTGGTTCGGTCTTTCCTTGCATGTTGTATGGCGTTCTGGGTCCTAGGTGGAAGAGTACATTTGGACTCTTACGAGTGTCTTGGGAGGAGGATTATTGCGACATGGCTCAGGTAGACTATTAGTACTACAGGACATGATACCCACCAAAGCTTTGGGATTATTAAATGGCATGGATTATCAAAATAAACACTGTGTGCCCAGACTTTTGGTGAATGTATATGCCGCTTTGATGTTCGTTAAAGCTGAATCAAGAATGTAGTCGCCGTCGAACCGTTCAATGGTTGCGGTTGATGCTTGCCGACGGCGTACGGTCCAAAAAGATGTCAAGGCTTGAAATGACGCGTGAAGCTACAACGAGGATATATTCCAGATAAACTGTAAATAATAATCATGATCTAAAGCAAAAATCACGGTAAAATCCAGTCTGGAGATTCTCTTGTACATTTCGTAGTTCCTTAGTCTGTAGTCACTCAGCAGCCCAAGAAAAAGCCCAAACCTCCCAAAATTTTGACTCACGACCTGCAATTTTCAACCCTCAGTCACCACCACCACACCGTCATGAACCACCATGTATCACCCCGTCTACAACGGGAACACGTCCACTGCCCCATCACCGCCCTAGAATTCTTCAGGCCCTCGTCTTCCTCCCCCGATGGCCCCCTCTACGTCCTCTCGGGCGAGGACACCCACCTGAAGATCTACGACGCCGAGACCCAGCGCCTCTGCGCCTCGGTCCGCGTCTTCGCCGCCCAGCCCATCCACGGCATATCCCTCGGCGCCTCGGACGTCCTCATATGGGGAGGCGCGCTCGCGACGGCCCTCCCGCGCGCGCGCGTCGAGGACCTCATCGCCGGCGGGGGGGCCGGCCTGCCCCTGCCCCTGCCCCTGCCGCCGCTGCCGGCCGTCCAGGCCCCGGACTGGATCTACCACGGCGCCGTCTCGCCCGGCCGGCCCGGCCTGGCCGCCGTGGTGACGGCGCACAACGAGGTCATCCCCCTGCACCTCCCTGGCGGCCCCGCGGCGGCGGCGGCGGCGCGGGGAGGAGGGCGGCGGGCCCCGCGCCTGGGGAGGCTGCGGTCGCCGCCGTCCAGGCCGACCCTGTACGCGGCGCAGGTCCGGTGGACCGGGGCGGACGAGGTCCTCGTCGCGGCGGGGACGGCGTTTGGGGAGATCGTCGTGTGGCGGTGCCGCGTCGGCGATGACGGCGGGGGGGAGGAGGGGGAGGGGGAGGTCGAGGTCCTGTTCGTCCTGACGGGCCACGAGGGGAGCATCTTCGGCGTCGACATCTCCCCGGAGCTCGCGGCCCGCCCCGGGACGGGGGGGGCGGCGAGGCTGCTGGCGAGCTGCAGCGACGACAGGACCGTGCGCGTCTGGGACATCTCCGGCGCGGGGGCGGGGCGGCAGGGGCTGGCGGCCCGGGGGTTCACCGAGGCGAGGGAGACGGGGTTCGGGGAGAACGCCCCGGCCTCGGCGGGGCCCGACGGCGCCGCGGGCCCCCGGCCGCCGAAGCCGCTGGCGGTGGCCATGGGCCACGGCTCGAGGATATGGAACGTGCGGTTCTCGCCCGAGACCGCCCGGCACGCGTCCCCGGAGAGGACGGCGGAGAGCTTGGCGCTCTACTCCTTCGGCGAGGATGGTACCGTCCAGACATGGCGCCTGGGCCTGGGCGGGCTGTCTGGCGAGGCTGTACCGGCTGCTACGCTCACCCACGAGACAATGTTTCACAATCACAGTGGCAAGCATATCTGGTCGAGCGCTCTGCTCTGGCCAATGTCTTCGACGTCGCCGAATAAGACTCTCATCGCCACTGGTGGCAGCGATGGCAAGGTCCATCTCACCGAAGGCAATGCGGTAATAATGAACGAACATGGTCACTCCCCCGTCACCGAGGTGTCTGGGGAGGATGTTATGAGCAGACTTGCAACTGATAAAGGCATGCCAACTGCTGAAAATGGGCAACAAGCAGTCGGCGAGCCATTCCACATGTACACTCTCCTGTCTGGGAAATTCTGTCTTGCCACAACAGCATCAGGACGGTTGTTTAATGGCTCCTTGGCTGGATCTGGGATACAGTGGACAGAGGTTCCATTACCAGAACCGATCCGTGTCGATCTGGAAAAATACCAGACAATTAGAAGTGCTGGAGCCAATACCGCTCTCATTGGGTCTCCCAGTGGACAGCTTTATCTTTACCATCACAACAAGGTTATCCCAATATTGAAGATGAGCAGGAAGATCGCAGAAATCTTCTGCCTACCAGTGGAAAGTGTTCAAGGGCTCGCGTTCGTGGATCCTGAACAGCTTCAATTCTCAACGGTGCCTGTTGCGGTCACAACCATGGGTAGCTCCCAAGTGAGAATAGTACTCTTGGAGCCGGGCTCTGTGGACATGATCACATATGACAGCGTCGTCGAGCTGGACAAGGGTTTTGTCGCAAAGACCGTGGGATGTTGTCAGGAGTATCTCATCTTTGGCTCTCGCATCGGCGTACTTTTGATTTACAAATGGAATGCGGAAGAAGGCTGTTTCCAGCAGGTAGTCCGCATCAACCGCCCCGGCTCGAAAGACGCCATATCCAGCATCACCGCTCTCCCACCGAAGCTGGGTTCGCCCTCCCCTTACTTCCTCACCACCTCTAAAGACGGTCGCTACCGAATCTACGAGATCGTACAATCAACGACGGCCGATATCTCCGCCCACCTCCGCCACGAGGCCGTTCCACCCTTCGGCCCGGTGATCGAGAGTGCCTTCTTCAGCACAGCCACTACGCCCGGCGCAAAACCGGAACTCATACTCTGTGGCTTCCACAGCAAGGACTTTGTCGTCTGGAACGAGACGCGCCAGCAAGAACTCGCCAGCGTCGAGTGTGGCGGCGCACACCGCGCCTTCACATACCGAATCGATCACGCAAACCCGGAAAAGGTCGCCTTCATCTGGACAAAGGCCTCTCGGACGTGTATCCACTCGCAAGATCACGTGTCCCAGAGGGCGCTCAAGAGCGGCGGCCACGGCAGAGAGATCAAGGCCGTTGCGAGCTGGGGCGAGTACCTGGCCACTGGCGCCGAGGACACTGCTATACGGATATGGCGGTACGGGAAGGAGGGGACACTCAGCTGCCTTGCTGTCATTGAGAAGCACACCACCGGCATCCAAAACCTGAAATGGGCCGGGGAGAGTTACCTCGTCAGCAGCAGCGGAAACGAAGAACTCTTTGTCTGGCGGGTTACCCGGTTCAAGGAGTCGGATTACGAGGGGCTTGCTGTCGCGTGCGAGGGTATATATCCTGACAAGTCGCGGGGTGGCGACCTGAGGATCATGAGCTTCGACGTCGAGATCATAAACACAGTGCAAAGAGGTGGCGAGCCCGAGGAGGTTCTGTGCCTGTCACTGGTACCGTCCAACTCGACTCTAAAGACATATCGGTATTCCAAGACGGATGGCTTCACGCTTCTTGCCGAGGGCCGTTACACCGGGGCCTCTCTGATGCAGATCCGTCACCTGAGAATAGCGGCGGTGGAAGACGGACGTTGGGAAGCACACGTCCTGACAGCAGCGACGGATGGACATATCGCGGTCTGGCAGATGACAGCCACGGCGCCTTCTGCCTCTCCCCACAAGACGACCGAGTATGCAATGGTCGAGGTGTCCAGGCTTCACCAGAGTAGCATCAAGGCTCTCGACATGAGGCCAATACGCCCGTCTCGTGATGCTTGCCAGCCCACAGCCACCAAACCGTATTCTTTTGTCGTCGTCACTGGCGGTGACGACAATGCCATAGGACACGTCCGTATCGAATGGGCCGGTGATCACTTCAGGGCAGCGGCAAGGTCGATCGCCAACGGGGCGCACGCCGCTGCCATCACGGGGCTTTGTATCAACCGGGTCGATGTCGACAGCCAAGATGGCAGCTCATACGGGGTCGAGCTGTGCACTTCTAGCACCGACCAGAGGATCAAGACTTGGAGGATGACGTTTGGAGACGGTGGCGTGGAGAAGACGACACTCGTCGCTAATCGGTATAGCGCCATAGCCGACTGTGGTGATCTGGAGGCGTTGGATGAGGGGAAGAAGGTGGTTGTGGTTGGCGTTGGGATGGAGACGTGGAGGGTATAGTAGAGCCTCGATCAAGCAAGCAGAGACTTTGACCCGATGCTTCGAGTACGGACATATTGTGCAAAGGGAGATATGCATCGGCGACAAGGACAATACGCTCCGGGGAGCACTGCGTGGCACGCGTGCGTGTGTCCCTAGGTAGTTCCTGGTGCTCACCTGCCAGGGGTTACTTGGTCATGTGTTGTGGTATGGACTATGAGCTAGCCCGTTCGATTGACCGACAGTTCGTAGCAAGTCACCGGGCATTTGGTGAGCATTCGAGACGCATTGATGATCATTGGTCCAACGTGCTAGTATGGTATAGTACTCGGTAACAATGTTGTATTTGCTTGGAAGAAGCCAAAATAGGAGAAGGTTCCGGTTAAGGTTACCAGTCTGCCAGTATGGTTAACGGGAGGAATAATCCAGGACAGACCGTGCTTACAATGAGGATGATACCTATGAGCCCCATAAGAGGTTTCGAAGCCACCTGGGCGGTTAGTCCATTAGTGTACCTAGGTAGTTCAACTAATATAACAATACCTGATAGATGTAGATACCTAGGTAGTATACTAGATACAACTGCAGATCAACTGTTAAGATCTGGTGCGTGCTACAATCTTAGGGGGCCTGCAGGGGGCTAGACTGGACTAACAGACTAATAACGGTGCCAACCACATGTGTGCATGCACTCACGACGACGTCAGGGCGGCTCCACTCCCCACTGAGACTTTATCGCCCGCTTCAACATTCAATGGATTGAAACAGCATGCGTTGACGTTCCAATGTTGGCTAAGGCTCTAGAAGCTTTGAGTACCTATAATTGTCTAGTGTACGGGATCTGTATGCGGTACTATCAATATGTAGACGTTCGTGCATCTATCTGCATCTGCATCTGCATCTGCATCTGCGAGAGACTGTCATCAGGGCAGGAACACCAATGAGTTGGATGGAGATCCAGTTCCCTTCTCACTCATCACTCGCTCGGGAATGCACACAGACTTGAGGCCTATACCGTGGTAGTATACATAGCCAAGTCCTGTCACCCTCGCACACGCGGTACATATATGCCTAGGTCGGTATTGCCACCACGTGCACACTCAGACAATCTACTTATATGTACCTACCTACCTACCTACTTAAGTAGGTATCTATCTATCTGCCTACCTAGGTATCTATCTATAGCATCTATAGCACGAATACGCACGCAGTGCAAGGCTGCCCAGGCTAGAAATAACCAAATAACAACATTTGATCACCTCGCGACCGCTTCGTGCCCAGACTGGCCAAGCAAGATTAATTCCAAGGCGCCAATACCTGCTCGCCAAGACTTCTCATACGTGACCAACCTTGCGGTTTGTGATTCGGATTTGGGTGATCCGTAGATACTTACTTGAAAAAGTAGGCAAGGAAAGGAGGAGTACGGAGGTAGATTGACTGACTGATTGACTGATTGACCGATTGACTGATATTGACCAATTCTTTTCTTCCGTCAAGAATACCCAGGGCGTTTATCCAGAGTCCCGAGGAGCGGACCCGAACTAACTGACTAGACTCCTCCTCTCCCCTTCCCCCTCTCTTTTGACCTCTGCTCAAGACAAAGAAACGCCTGTGTTTGCCCGTATCTACTGCTGCAACTACCTACCTAGGTATACTGCCAGGTTAGAAGTTAGAAGTTAGAAGTTTAAGAAACATACTCAAGTACACGACTCGTCCTTGGCGCCCTCCCGCCTCCCCCAAAACAACCTTGGAAGCGAAAACACCGCCACAATACCCCGAGACCAGTTGACCTTGGAAGAAGTCACCTCGCCCAATCGACTCCGCAGCAGCAGCCCCGATCGCTCTTTCACCAACCATAGTTCTGAACCGCTTGCATTGGCCGTACCTTCCCAGGCTTCCCTGACACCCAACAACAACCTTGGAAAGACCTCTTGCAATTCGATCTTTCCCAATACACCACACTATCACACAAACATACCTACCTCCTCCCCCTACTCAGGTATCCTACTCAGGTATCCTACTCAAGTATCCTACTCAAGTAGCTACCTAGGTATTATTCATCGCCTATTGTCCTCGCCACCGTAATTTATCCAAACTGTGAGTCAACCGGATAACGAACTCATCCATCCCCCGTATTAGTGCCCGTCACTCCCGGTCCAACCCTCCGACCCACGTTTCTTCCGCCCTGAGTCGTTCTCGATCAAGTCTTGACTCTTTTTACTCTTCACGGCCTGGCAAACTGGCAGCCTCTTCAACACTCCGTCATCCGCCCCGCCGCTGCTGTGCCACTTCCTTTCCCTCTCCATCTTAACTCCGGCCGCAGCGAACAGCAAGGCTGACAAGTCCACATCTTTCGACCTAGATCTAGACCACAACCGCGTCTCCCTCCCCACCTCTAGTTCACTAATCCGACCTATCTGACCTCATCGCATACGAACCCTCATGAGCTCCTCGCGAACCTAGCTCTTCGTAACCCGACCGAACGATCCCTTCTCCCATACTACCTACCACGCACATACCACACACACACACATACACACACACCTTCCTTCCAAAGGTTCCCGCGATAGCACCCCTCCAGCCAACAACACGGAGTCAATATCAGGCCGACCACGTCCCATCACTGCCACTCGTTTTGTGGCTCTCCTTGTTCGACTCTACCACCCTCCCTAACACCACCCTTGCCATAGCGGGTATACATAGTAATCGTCACCTTCTATCGGCGAAGACGGGTGCAGCGACAGGCTATTGTGGCATTGTCAACCAGACCACATACCTTCGACGCGCACGCCGTGAGCCTGCCGGTTCTCCTCTCCACGGCCTTCCGTTCTCAACTTCGATACCATCGCCATGGGAAACCAGCCATCCAAGGATGGCGGTAGCTCATCTAGACCACACAGCTCTGCCAGCGCGGGCGACCGCAGCCCGGACGGTCTCCAGTCCTACCCCTCATTCAGCAAGTCAGACACTAAGGACTCGACGAGGTCCTTCAAAGCCCTAAGATCCAAGATACCAGGCTCCTCGGCTAAAACCGAAAGCCCTCGAAATTCCGCCCTGTTATCGAATGGTGACTCTGGTGATAAATCGGATGCTGAATCCGTAAAGTCGGGGAGGAGTCGTCGCTTCTCACGGCATAGAGCGTCTGACCCTGCGATAACGCCGGTCTCGCCGTCGTCAATCGACACATCGGGCGTCAGCTCCCCTCTCGGGGACGATGAGCTTCCACCCTCCCCGATCCAGTCGGGACCTGGCATGTCCGGTAAGCATGATGTCAGCGCTGCTCAGGCATCTGGCGAGGTCGACTTTGTCTCCGACCAGCCTCCCACAGGCGTGGCCAACCCCAACCAAGAGCCGCAACTACCCGGCCAATCGATATTGGTCAAGCGCGAGAACAGTATCAATCCAATCCAAGGGGGCATGTCACCAAGTCAAGAGACAGCTGGGTTTGCCATGAGTGACATCAAAGACATCGACCTGGACGATTACATCAAGAGACTGCTGGATGCAGCTTATGCTGGCAAGGTGACCAAGGGCGTCTGTCTAAAGAATGCAGAGATCGTGGCCATCTGTCAACGTGTAAGGGAAGTTTTCCTTTCTCAGCCTGCGCTTTTGGAACTAGATGCTCCTGTGAAGATCGTCGGCGATGTTCATGGGCAATATACAGATCTCATTCGCATGTTTGAGATGTGTGGTTTCCCTCCGTCTGCGAACTTCCTCTTCCTGGGCGACTATGTCGACCGGGGGAAGCAATCGCTTGAGACCATCCTCCTGCTGCTCTGCTACAAGCTCAAGTTCCCCGAGAACTTCTTCCTCCTGCGCGGCAACCACGAGTGCGCCAACGTCACACGCGTCTACGGGTTCTACGACGAGTGTAAGCGCAGATGTAACGTCAAGATCTGGAAGACCTTTATCGACACATTCAACACCCTTCCCATTGCTGCTATTGTCGCCGGGAAAATCTTCTGCGTGCACGGTGGTCTGTCACCTGCGCTTAGTGATATGGACGACATCCGCAACATTGCACGACCGACCGATGTGCCCGATTATGGGCTGTTGAATGATTTGTTGTGGTCGGATCCTGCCGACATGGATGCCGACTGGGAGGCAAACGAAAGAGGTGTCAGTTATTGTTTTGGGAAAAAGGTCATCACTGACTTCCTCACGACACACGACTTCGACCTCGTTTGCCGAGCACATATGGTTGTTGAGGACGGGTATGAATTCTTCACGGACAGGGTTCTAGTTACTGTCTTCAGTGCCCCGAATGTGAGTCAACGATTATGTGGTGTGTTTACTACTGTGACGGCGTTTGTACTAACATGAGTCTTACAGTATTGCGGCGAATTCGACAATTGGGGTGCGGTCATGTCGGTCTCCTCCGAGCTATTGTGTAGTTTCGAGCTGCTGAAGCCCTTGGACTCCAATGCTCTAAAGAGCCATATCAAGAAGGGGAGGAACAAGAGACAACACATGCTCAACAGTCCAGTATGTTATCATAAGCAAGGTTCCTAATAACGAACACAAGCTAACACTTTGACAGCCTGCAAATGTGTATCCTCAGAGTGTCTAGGAGATACAGTCGCCAAAAGCAAACAAATATAAACGAGCACATTCGTACTAGCAAGAAACATAGGAACAAAAGGGGCCGTTACTCTCACTCGCGCCGGTAGAAGGCTGGATAAAAGGAGGCAAGGTCAAACAACGCGTCGCGCTTTATGCAGACAGGGCGTTTATTACAGCGACTCGGGTCATAAAATACGGGATCGTGACGGGCAACCGGTTGCAGGAGCAACCACAAGGGATCAGCGCGACACCAAGCCGTTCCAGCCTGGTTTTCGCTATGGGACAGCCCAGGCCCGGGAAGACAATGACGGGTCGAGGGTAGCCCAGGTTGGGGTGACGTTTCAAGTCTCGTGACAGAGAACACAAGTCAAACTCCCTCGGCCCTCCTCGCGGACGACGGGACCTCTTCGAGCTCGGTCTGCAGATGGAAAAACAAGTGGCTTTGGCGTATGGACATGGACTAGACAATGGTGGGAAGGAAGCCAGGTAACTCGGTATTTTGAAGTGGCATGGGGAGTCCACCAGATGGGAGACAAAAACAGACGAGGGCTGTCCCCAAGCCAGGCGTTTTGGTTTCAGATTCGTGATGTTTTGTCTTGGGGGTGCAGAAATCGCAGGAACTCACTCTATGCAGAATCGGTATATGTACCTTCTACGGACATGACAGTGGTCGGAGCACACCCTCCCCTCCCGCCCATCGTGGAGGATATTCGTGATAGAAATTCTTCACCGATGTGGTTGATGTTTTAAAGTGTATCAATACGAAGGATTGTCTATTGAATTATCTCCACCATTGCAAACTCCCGATGTGAGCCTGAAATTCCTGTGTGGCTCAGGGCCTTGCCAGCTTTCTTTCATAGGCCACGAGGGTATGCACTTTCCTCGTGCTTCTCGCGCTGTCGGTATTTAACGGCCTCGAAGGAGACTACGTGAACCGAGTTATGGGTACCGAACAGAGCTCGGTACGGCAAACTCGTGTCCGTGCCAAGAGCGGGAGCTTCTAGGTACTAACCAAAGTGATGGTGTCAATGAGAGAGCTCACAGAGGATCTACCTGAGGAAAGCAAAGCTAGAGAACATTTCCCATCATGTTTGCACTTCGCCCCAAAATGGCAGGCCACAACCGAGCCCATGGGAGGCCCATCCTGCGCCATAGTCGCCTGGCTTGCGTCCACGGGATGCTTATTCTGCTGATGCTGCTGCTGCTGTACACGAGCAGGAGTTCCTAGTCGCAAAACGCTAGCTGCCTGTATTGCGTCTCCATCCTGCTGCTCTTTGTTCTCTTGATTCTCTGTGATATCATTGTTGTCGTCTGTGTCAACACGACCGCCATCAAGGCTCCCATCCAGGGTATCCTCACCCCCGTCGTCCGGACTCTCCCCCTTGTTCTTCCTGTCCGTTTCCGTAGATTCACCACCGGTTCTCCCGCTCATGGGAGCTCCTTCTCCGTCGTCGCCTGTCCTGGTCAGAGATGCCTTCTAGAGCTCACCTCCGACAGGGCCCTTGGCCGGCGAGCGCGGCTCCCCTGTGGTCTGAGCTGCAGCCTCGGCTTCTTGTTCCGCACCCCTGGCTCCAGGCTCCGGTACCTCGGCGCCGCTCTCCTGATTCGCAGCTTGTTGTTTCGGCCCCGCTAGGTCAGCCAGCATGCGTGAGATTTTGGCCTGGTCGCGCTCTGGAGCCAGCAACTCTGCCCTCAAGCGAACGAAATCGAGGCCCAGGCAGGTAGCCTTATACCTCTGCAGCCACTGTGGAAGAGGGGTGTTATTCTCCGCGGCCTTGAGATAACCGCGCCTCATGGTCGTTTCAAATCTGCGTCTATTGTCCAGTGTCACTTGAAAAGGCACCAAGCTCCTCTGCCTTCGCTTAGCGGGCACTTCTTGCGCCTGTTGTGATTCACGGACGACAGCTTCTTGTTTTTCTGTATCCGCAATCTTTCCAGCCTCGCTTTTGCTACCTTGAGCCCGTTTGTGCTTCGACGGCTGTTGGCAAGGTGTCCCATCGTCACCAGGGCCATCTGGTCCCGCCCACTTCTCCATGGTCGGGGGTGACCGAGCCACTTCAATATCAGGGG
Organism: Cytospora piceicola; assembly: GCA_023375675.1. Lineage (NCBI taxonomy): Eukaryota > Fungi > Ascomycota > Sordariomycetes > Diaporthales > Cytosporaceae > Cytospora > Cytospora piceicola. The sequence goes on along the minus strand of JALQBC010000014.1, from coordinate 625,826 downwards.
TCTCAGGGATCATCTTCATGCCGTCCTCTCCATCTTCATGCATCCCGTTCACATTCTTTAGAACCATCTCACCCCGAGAATTCCGCCTGCGCCTGTTACGCTTCATGGTGAAGTCCTACTCCTCCGCGTCGCGATATCTAGCCGGTCTCACCCTCCTTCGCTGGGAACGACCCATGGGGCTGCTGCCAAAGTCGTCGGTGCCTTCGCGTGTGGAATAATTCTCCACAGAGCCATAGTCTAGCATCTCGTCGTCATCTGAATCGGGAACCTGCCTGGTCCGTCGCCTAAGGCTAGGGCTGTCATGATTGCTCCCAGACCTGGGGGCAGCAGTCTTGAACTCGTTATCCGAGTCGTCAACACTGGTTTGCTTACGGCGTTTGCGACGCTCGGTACGGCTACTAGGCGTGCCAAGTATTGCATGCGTCGTCATGGTAGGCGCGGCTTCTATGAGGGAGGCGGTAGCATTGCTCGATGACTCGTCTGTCCCGTCTAGGGCGAATGCTGCTGTCGTCGTTGTTGAATCCGCGTTGGCTGTACGTCGTCCACCCCGGCCACCTCCACGACTACCTCCGCGACCACCTCCACGTCCCCGGCCTCGAACACGACCGCCCCTAGTTGAGCGAGCCGGTGGAGGAGTCTCCGAGTCCTGGTCGCGCGAAGGCTGCCTCTTTCGTTTACGTCCGGCGCGGCCACCCACGCCAGTTCCACCTCTCTTCGCTCTGAGGGGTCGTCCGGGCTGGAAGTCATCGTCGTCATCCGTGTCCTGTTCCTCGATCTGCATGTTCTCGACCATGGATTCATCATCTGGTTCGTCAAATGAGGGCAGAGGTGCCTTCTTAGTTTCTGTGCTGAATCGAATAGCACCTCTTCCCCTGCCTCGTCCGCCACGACCACGGCCACCTCTACCGCGACCCCGACCACCTCCACCTCGCTTCGTGCGACCCTCCCCATCCTTTGAGTCGAGAAGTTTTTTGGTGAGATTGGGGAAGTTCTCCCCATAATTGAAGAATAGTTCTTCACCTGCCTTGATGTCACGCAGGGCCTTGAACTTGATGCGGTAGTCGCCATTTACGAATAATATCTGGGGAACGATATTAACTAACTTCTTGCCGATTTTATCCAGCTCCGAGGCATGGTTGATGTAGCGGCTAAGGTTTCCATATATAGCCGCATCTACCCAGATACCTTCGTAGTCCAGGAGAGTAAACAAGTAGCTGCTGTGCTTTGAGTCGTCAAAGACGTCGCCGCGGCGTGCCTCCCGCCGGACACCTTCGTCGTGGGAGATTAGTTCCCCAAGGTACTCAATGACAAAGTCATCTTGGGAAATGTCTTCTGCCGTGAATAGGCCGTACCCGCAGCCCTCAATTTGGGACTCACCAAGCAAAACAGACTTGGAAGCACCACGCTGAAGCGCAACATTTTGGCAGCCCCAAGAATGAAGATCTCCATCACGAGCGTTCTTCGGGTCTGCACGGTCAAAAGCTCCGCACCCTTGGCAGAGAACAGGGTCGCATTCCCTGTTGAGCTGTACGCAGATGCAAGGCTTGCCTTCCTTCTTTGTTTGCAGGCAAGTCTTGCCTTCGGCCTTACACGCACAGCCAGTGAACTTGTAGGCACAATTCTCTGCTGTACAGCGGCAGAAGCGCTCGCAAAGAAGCTTCGCGTCAACACACGGGCAGCCTTTCCCACATGGGCCGCTGTGGTTGCAAGGATCCTTGATTTCGCGGCGGGTAAACTCGTGCGCGTTGAGATGTTCTTGCCAGTCTTGCTTGACTTCCTTGCGATGGCGATCGTACCAAGCTAACGGCTTGACCTTGGGTGGATCGGGATCTGGGGTCGCGAGCTTGTGTAGAGAGTCGGGTCTGTTCAGCTCGAGCTCCTGCTGCTTCCTGAATACGTCCCAACAAAGCCTGCCCAGTAAGGTCGAAACGAGGCAGGGCAATGACACCTGAAGATTCGGGCTGGCAGCTGATGCAGCATATAAGCCTCGTAGCAGTGCGACCTCATCATCGCTCCAAGGTTCGACCTCGGCGTGGGAATTTCCAGATCTATACATGTGATAGCACTGATTTCGACAACGGGAAGATGACTTGTCTGTAGCAACCTTCCCTTCTGCCAAGGATTTCGCGATGTTTTGTCTCATGAGGCCACCGAATCTTCCGATCAAATCAACCCCGAGCGATCGCCGCTGGTTCTCACGATCGTACTCGCCATGCTCACAAGAATGGGAGTAGCAGTAGAGGCAGCCAAGGATAGTGTAGCTTAGCAAGTTGCTCTCGACCATCTCCAAAAGCTGTTCTGCTCCTTTCGCTTTGGCTTCTGGTTTGTCGTCCTTGACAAGTTTCTTATTGTCGACGACAGCCTCCACTGTCTCGTCATGGGCAAGCACGTCCTTCAGGGTAAGCTCTGTATGTCTCCACAGATTATTGAAGGCATCAGTGAACATCTTGGCAGTCCTTGTGGCCCGCGGTGAGCTCGCATCATCACTGAGGCGGTTAATAATACTGTTCTTCTGTTGTGGTGTCATCTTGTCGTTGTGTTCGAGCTGCGTGGCCATGTAACGCACGAGGGTAGACTTGCTGCAATTCTCCAAGCCTAGTTTCATAATCCACCGTTCAATGTAGAGAGAAATGTCGGCGGCAATTTCCTCCCTCAGCCTCTTCCTCATCTTCTCGCCTCTATTGAGCGAAGTGACATTGAATCCAGACTGAGCGTCCATCGCCTCAAGCTCCTTAATCCAGCGAGTGTAACTCTCTTCCTCGTTTTCCTTCATGTCCCGAAGATGAGGTACGAACTTCAGCATCGTATTCGGCGTCAATATGTTCCTCGAGATCTCCACGTGATGGAATTTGTATTCTGGGACTCGGTCCTTGTCAGACTTGATGCAAATGACCTCATAGGCCATCTTTTTCTTCCCAGCATTGGCGCGAGCCATGTCTTTGCCATGCGACTTCAACTGGACCTTCATAGTGCCTTCCTGCGAGCCCTCATAAGGCAAAACGGGCAGCTTAAGATCAGCCAAGTCTGCAGTGGAACTCAAGTGCCGGCGTACTGGGCCCTTCTGCGAGGCCGCAGTCCGCAAGCTGTAGTTTACGAGTTTGGAGTGATTCCAGTCAAGCTCCTTTGACAAGCCGAAAAGAGCTTGCTCGAGTTTGTCCACAGTCCAATCCTTCTTCCGCGGCGTCTGGACGGACGGGGTGTTGGGCCTTGATTCAGCATCGTGATTTGCCGGCGGAGTCGTGCTGCGAATGGCCATTTGGGTAGTTGAACCTGGTGAATTATAGACATGCATTTTGCTAAATCCAGCGTTTGAAGAGCTGGGTTTGGTAGTCTTAGATGGGGCTGAACGAGTGTGGCCTAGTGGACGTGACTCTGATGGCTCACTAGAGCGGGATAGTGGCCGAGAAGCCGCAAGACCGCGCGGAGCAGTTGAATCCTGGAGCTGAAAACGGCTTTCTGAAAATCGTGTTGATGGCGAAGCAGTTACTGCTTTGTGCCGTCTTGATTCTTTGCTGGTCTCTAACTCCATATCGATATCCCCGGTTAAATCTATGAGATCTATCCGATCCATCAGACCTCGACTCAGACCCTGTGGAATTGACAGGGTTTTGCGAAGAGTCGAGAGCCCCCAACCCCACAACCAACGTTGATCGGTATTGGGGTATATCTTGAGCAATCCTAGAGTATGCCCTTGTAGGTATCAATGCCGGTAACTATCGGCAGTGGAGTGCACCACAATCGAGCCGCAGGCTGTGGGATGGTTGCTCAAGATTGACGGCGTACAGGCTGCTGGCGTGGGATATCTTGACCGCGACCGACGACGAAACCAGTTCGCTTCGTCTTGCCAGTGCCTGTCGTTCAGGTTGTGCGGATTAAGATCTTTTGCTGTTCGGAAGTCTGGTGTGGAGTGGCTTGGCTTTGAACGAAGTGTAAACCTGAACCTGATGGACGAAAGTCACGAGACCTTGAGAGGTTGGCCTGTAGTGCCTAGATACAATCCCAACCTCTAAAGACGGCCACTTCGCCGATGGGTCAAAAGTTCGCAGGGATCAAGCTCTGGCGCGTCGAGATTCCGTAAATCATAGACAACGATTAATCCTCAGTCTCGGACGAACGCTCTAAGCGGGTGTTGTATTACAAGGTTTCGTGTCCGGACTTTGCGATATTAATCAGTAAGTCGAGGAAAGAAGTTCGTGAACATAGGAGTAAGTGCGGTTTCAAGTCGCGTGGGTATCAAAGTTGAAGTTGAGGTTGTGTGTAATCATGAGGAACGCGCTTGCCTGCAAACAAGATAAAAGGGTCTATGCGGAAGTCGCTGCCTGTGGAGCACAGCGCGCATTCACTTCGACTAGGGGGGTATGTGCAAAGCACTGCGGGTTCAACCCTGGCGTATGTAACTGCCCAGGTGACCTTGTCTGCATGTTCTGGTCAGGCATAGCAACGATTTGGCTACCTAGGTACCTAGGTATCTAATATTACGAGACTTGAGCCTCCACATGTTCAAGATCGGTGTGGTAAGCAGAACGGAAGGCCCTTTATTGCTACTGCATACCTACCTAGGTACTTAAGTAGGTAGGCTTGAGTACGGCAGTAGTCCCAAACTTTCAAGTTGGTCCTCAACGACCTACGGTAGGTATTTGGATATATTACTGTGCATACGTTGCGGCGTTTGTATCAAGCCAAGTGGATACTAACAAGAGATCTGTGTGAAAGGGGTTTTACATGGCAGTATGGAGAACCTTGGAAGTCATGCTGGTAATTGCCCCATGTCATTGAGGAAAATGCAGGCTGGCGGGCTCAAGACTTTCCGAGGTTCCAAGGTTGCTGCAGGGACATGATCGATCTCAAATCTCAACACGGCAGTCACGGCTGTCACGACGATCTAAATGCCCCCAGCGGCGCTACGCTGAGAAGGGAGCTCCTGAAAAGGCGCTAAAGAGCGCTAAAAAGTGCTAGAGCTTGCCCGAATCACTGAAATGACGTCGTCGGTTGCTCAGTACCACCACATAGCTATAGAGTACCTTGTACTCTTTAGGCTTTAAAGGTTCCCTTAACTGCAAACGAATCAGCATTATCATCATCATCCATCATCACAACCCAATCGAACCTCCTGCCTGATCTTCACAATCTTCCCGCCCACGTCCCCTGTCGCCACCGAAAGTCTCTCTCTTTGTTCCACATTTGGTCCTACAATACCCCCCGTCGCTTATTACGCTCTTTCTCCAATCTCAGCTCCTACATCGATCTATACCCACCGCTTGTCTTCCACCGGGCACGTCTACATATCGCACCATCACCACTTCAATACCCGGACACGCGGACATCGCAATTTACTCAAGATGCATCGCACATACTCTATGCGCCAGACCAGGGCGCCCACTGCGTCTCAGATCCAGGTAAGCATCAGACCCACATGCAACCCTGAAGACGCTTTTCTAATCCCCGTTCTTTCAGAATCCTCCTCCACCTCCGTCAACCACCAAGTCTGGCCGTATCTTCGGCCGCGGTGGATTTGGTAAGCCTTGTCCCACTAGATGCGACATGACTAGAACAAGATGATCATAGTCGGAGAAGCCAGTAGTTTGGGCGTTAACATGTTGTCTAGGCCATGCTCTACGAGGAAAGGCCGCCGGCGCATTCGGCCCAGACTTGGCCAAGAAGCTGTCGCAACTGGTCAAGATGGAGAAGAATGTGATGCGCAGTATGGAAACGGTCGCTAAGGAGCGGATGGAAGTCGCCGTAAGTCCATATCCTACTTGATCAGACTACGAACCGTTTCCTAACTCACGTGCAGCAACAACTCTCCATTTGGGGTGAAGCCGGCGACGAAGATGTATCGGACGTCACCGACAAGCTCGGTGTCCTGCTTTATGAAATTGGCGAACTCGAAGACCAGTATGTCGACCGCTACGATCAATACCGAGTGACCATCAAGAGCATCCGGAACATCGAGGCTTCAGTGCAGCCGAGCAGGGATCGCAAGCAGAAGATCACAGATCAGATCGCGCAGTTGAAATACAAGGAGCCCAACTCGCCCAAGATTGTCGTCCTCGAGCAAGAGCTTGTTCGCGCCGAAGCAGAGTCCCTGGTAGCCGAAGCCCAGCTGTCAAACATCACACGGGAGAAAGTAAAGGCCGCATACACGTACCAGTTCGACGCTCTGCGTGAGCACTGCGAGAAGGTAGCCATCATTGCAGGATACGGAAAGCACCTCTTGGAGCTGGTCGATGACACCCCTGTCACGCCCGGAGAGACCCGGGCTGCGTACGACGGATATGAGGCTAGCAAGGCCATCATCCAAGACTGCGAGGATGCATTGACCAACTGGGTCACCCAGAAAGCGTCTGTAAGCTCAAAGTTGTCCACTCGAGCCCGCAATCTGTCCCAGCGGCGTCGCAAGAACATCCAGGCTAGGTCAGATGGTCATGACCTGTCCAACCAGGATGCTCCGCTGAACGATCAGGACTCTTGGGCTCCAGGCCCTGGCCGCGGCGATTATGAGCCTGAAGAGGAAGATGATGAGGACGACATGCTGGATAGCGAGAATGGGGTGAATGGCGAACATCGCGGCCGTACACAGGAGACCCTGGCTTAATTGAAGGAGATAAACGGGAGAGAATCTATACTGTAATGTTCTAATGACGGTACTGCTTAATTAAGAATGGCCCAGGCTACTTGAGAGTCCAACTTGGGGCTCGTCCCAATGAGGATACAGCGATGGAAAGTGCTGGGGAAACTTGAGGCACCAGGGAAATCATGACGGCCGGCGGAATCTGAATGCTTTGCTCATTGTTTCAGTATAGGCGCAAACGAACGAATCTTAAGTCTTTTAACAACGAAGAATCTACGACATGAGTCTTCTAGCCCGCTCGATACTGGTTATCGATACATCCTTATACTGTATTCGCTGTATACATGCCCCGTTGAAGCCCCCACCCAACGGTCCTCATGCCGATTCCGCTTTCTGTGTCTTAATGACCGCCAGGATTGAGTCCAGAGCCGATCGCAATGATGGTTCTAGTCAAGTCAAACTGATATCGAAATCCTCATCAACCTCCAACGTCATGTTCCTGTGATCTAGAAACCTCGACGTCTGCACACGAGGGCTCTGCGGCCAAACGCTGGACGACTCATCAGCTTCGAATGAGATGTTCGGCGCATTGAAAATCGAGTTCCACAAGAGGTGCTGGGCTGCTCGCGGGGCCATGATCTCGACGGCCGGCGTATCAGCTCCAGGGTGCCACTACTCCCTGCTGCCTGGGTCACCGCTCTTGCTATCACGCGCGTTGGCCATCGCATGTTGTTGTGGTCGCCGTCGCGATGCTCTAGGTGGGCTGCGTCTTCGCTTGTCCCGCCAGAAGAGCGCGCCGCAGAGTCTCGGTTGATATGTGGGGTGGTTCTGCTCCTCTTCAGCCTCACCCTGGCTCGCGGAGAGATCTCTTCCTCCCTGGTCTTGTTTTGTTGTTGCCGAAAGGTCTTGCCCAGTGTGCTGCTGCTCCTAATACTTCCTCAGCTGACTGACAAAGTCCTCCTTCTCGATGCGGACGATGTGCTCCCCGGGGACGACGACCAGCCCGAGGTAGCGGTGCGTCATGTCCACCTTGACCGATTTGGCGTCCGTGCCGGCCTTCTGGGCTGCTTTGGAAAGTTGTTGGGCCGAGGGTTGGCGGTATTCGTAGGTGTGCGCCAGGACGATATTGCGGTCCTAGAGGAGCATATGAGTTAGGTCTGGGCTTCAAATATATCGGTGGGGGCGGAAATGAGCGGAGTATGTAGTCACCGGATCAGTGCACTTGAAATCCCCCCAGAACATCCGCTCGTCGGTCGTATGTATCCGAAGTTTCCTGTTGAGTAGAGACTCAAGGAAGTCTTGCCCCTCGGCTTTGCTCATTCTGTCCTCAGAGGTGGCCATCTTGCAGGTTTCCAATCAAATCACAGTCCAGGACGAACACTGAACCTGGCCAAGCAAGGGGTGTCGTCGATTTGAGATGTCGCACGAGTTGCGGAGCTTTGATGTGGTCTCCTCTCAGCCTTGTGGAGTCCCCGCGTTGACATGGGAAAGGCTGCAACATTGATTTGACTGCAGTGCAGGTGGAGCGAAGTCGTCCCGTGACGGGGCGGCGGACTGGCGACTGGTGACGCCATTGGTGGGGCTGTGAGATAAGTCAATTGTCTGTGTGTTAACGCGCTGGGATGGAGCTTCCTGATGACAGCCTTCTCTGCATTTAGGTAGGCAGCAGGCACTCGTCTCAATATGCTACCTTCGTAAACCTTCCTTTGTCTACCTAGATATCACTTAGTTGGGTAATAATGCCGAAGAAGCCGAAAATGAGATCCTCTTTACTTATGTAGGTATCTAAGCCTCGTTTCGCCCATCCACTCACTCAACGTCCGCTACTTCCGACCCCCTGTTACCTCTTTGACATACCCCCCCCCCATCATGGGTGTCAACGGCCTCTGGCAAGTCCTCCAGCCTTGTGCGCGCCCCACCAACCTCGCAACGCTCAACCGCAAACGTCTCGCCGTCGACGCCTCAATCTGGATCTACCAGTTTCTGAAGGCCGTGCGCGACAAGGAGGGCAATGCCCTGCGCAACAGTCATGTCGTGGGTTTTTTCCGACGGATATGCAAACTGCTCTGGTTCGGTATCAAGCCCGTGTTCGTCTTCGACGGAGGGGCGCCGGCGCTGAAACGTGCGACGCTGCAGGGGAGGAGGAGGCGCAGGGAAGGGAGGAGAGAGGACGCAGTAAGGACCGCGGGGAAGTTGCTGGCTGTGCAGATGCAGAGGATCGCGCAGGAGGAAGATGAGAAACGGAAAGAAAGGCAACGGCGGGGTGATTCCGCCGGCCAGGACGGAGTTGTGGCCGGGGAAGAACTGCCAGACATGGAGAACATGGTCTACGCGGAGGAGGCCTTCACAGCGAAGCCGGAACGGGAGAAGAACAGGAAGTTCTTTAGGCAAGATCAGTACCACCTGCCGGACCTGAAGACCAGCATCGACCAGATGGGCAAGCCTGAAGACCCACGCATCATGAGTGTCGAGGAGCTGGAGGAGTATGCGAGGCAATTCAACAACGGTGAAGATGTGAACCTGTATGACTTCAGCAAGATCGACTTTGACGGCGATTTCTTCAAGAGCCTGCCACCTGCGGATAGATACAATATCCTCAATGCGGCCCGGCTAAGGAGCCGGCTCCGGATGGGTCTGAGCAAAGAGCAGCTGGACATAATGTTTCCCAACCGCATGGACTTCTCGAGGTTTCAGGTTGAGCGGGTACAGGAGCGAAACCGTCTGACGCAAAGGCTGATGGCTGAGTTAAAAATGACGGGCCTGGACCTTACAGTTGCCGGGGGCGGCCGAGTCGCTGGCGAGAAGAACCGCGAGTACATCCTTGTGAGAAACGAAAACGCCGATGGTGGTTATGCACTCGGTGTCGTCAGCACAGAAAGAGATCTGGGCGAAGCACATAAACCTATTGACGTCGACAACTTGCAATTCACATTCGATACGAAGGACGAGGATGAGGACGAATTGGATGATGAAGAAGACTTCGAGGATATCCCTATAGAAGGCTTGAATCGTTTACCAAAGCTGAAGGGACAACGAGTGCATTTCGAAGACGACGATGGGAATATTGACTCGCTATTCGCGGCCGAGAACGAAGACAACGACGACTTGTTCGTGAATCAAGAGAATGAAGACCAGTTCATCGCGGATGAGGACGAGGACGTCGCCCGAGCTATCGAACTGTCGATGAAAAACCAGCACGGTACTGACAAGGAGGCCGAAGAGGCGACAGATGATGATCAGTTCGAAGACGTCTCAATGCCCGAATGGAATCAGAAGGCGGTCGAGGCGCCGAAACCGATAGCTTCGACAAGTGGCAAGATGGTGGCTCATATTATCAACAACAGAGCAAATGCAGCTGTCCCCAAGAGAAAGCAGAGTGATGAAAGCGATAGCGAGGATGATCTGCAAACGGTTCTGGCTGCTGCAAGGCGGAAGAAGAAAGCTGAAGCGAAGCCTGAAGCAAAGGCGCCAGCCCAGCCTAACGTCAAGAAACCCTGGGATGGTCCGTTACCATTTGAAAAATTAGACTGGAAAGGTTCCATCTTCGGAAAGAAGCTGAAGCCTTCTCCTGCACCCAAGCCAGACGAGAGCCTTGATGATATATTCAAATCCGGGGGTGGATTCCATATTGAAATCCCAGATAAGAGCGCTGACGATACCGCCGATTCGGGTACCTCTAAACGTCAACCCGAGGAAGCAGAGTTCGAAGGAGGATTCGAGAAAGAGCCTGGTGAAGACGAGGCACCGAAGCCATTGCCACCCTGGATGGTCCTGGGTGGCAGAGACATTAGAGATGAGATGAGTGAACAGCGACGCCGTCAAAACGAGGTCAATGAGGAGGACCAGCGACTGGTTGAAGAAGAGGAGCGTCTGCGGAGAAAGCGACAGAGTGAGGTCGTCGAGATTGAGTCATCTGATGATGACGATGGCGTCGAAATTGTCGAAGCTCCGCCGGAGAGTTCGGGCTCGCCTGCGAAAGTGCCAGGTATTCAGACCCCAGTAGCTGCTACGGGGTTTACGGTTACTATTCCCTCTCGTGAAGAATCTCCTAAGAATTCAGCATCGCCTGAACTCAGGGAAACCCCAGAGCGGACACAGAAGGACACAAGTCCAGCACAGGGCGATGAAGACGGAACCTTTGAAATGCCTCAATCGCCTTCTCCTGAAATGGAGTTTGAGGACGTTGAAATGCCACAAGCTGAGTCTGCAGTAGAGTCTCCGCAGGGGGGAGAGGCTGAATCAGCAATATCTGCAGATACAAAATCATCGGAAGGCAATGTCGGGGCCCAAGGGTCTGGAGTTGAAGAGCGGATATTCGATGATGTTGCACCCCCAACACCCCCAATAGCACAACAAGAAAGAGTCGAGGGAATAGCCCCGATTACCGATCCAGCTCAGGCAGAGGATGATGATCTATTCGCGGAAGGCGAGTACGATGAATTCAGCGATCCTGAAGAAGAGGAACTTCTGGCTCAAATGGCCGAGGAGGCTGAAGAGCACGCTCGTTTTGCAAGCGAGCTCAACCACAAGCCCGCATTGCAAAACCAGGAGGATTACGAACGCGAGCTGCGAGCTCTGAGGACTCAACAAAAGAAGGACAGGCGTGACGCCGACGAAGTGACCCAAATCATGGTCACGGAGTGCCAGGCCCTCCTACGCCTCTTCGGCATCCCGTACATAACCGCCCCAATGGAAGCGGAGGCCCAGTGTGCCCAACTTGTGCAGTTAGGACTCGTCGATGGTATTGTCACCGACGACTCCGACATCTTCTTGTTTGGCGGTACGAGGGTCTACAAGAACATGTTCAATAGCAACAAGTTCGTCGAGTGCTACCTTTCCGCGGACCTAGAAAAGGAGCTGTCCCTATCCCGCGAGCAGCTCATTTCCATTGCACACCTTTTAGGATCGGACTACACCGAAGGCTTGTCGGGGATCGGCCCTGTTACTGCTGTTGAGATACTGTCAGAGTTCCCAGGGAAGGATGGGTTGGTGGATTTCAAGAGGTGGTGGACAGAAATCCAGCAGAATCCCAACTGGCCCAAAGAGGCAAACGCACTCTCAGCCTTTCGGAGGAAGTTCCGCAAGAGCCAAGCCACCAAGCTCTTCCTCCCTCCCAGCTTCCCCTCGCCAGCAGTCTACGACGCATACCTAGAGCCAGACGTCGACAAGAACTCGGACCAATTTCAATGGGGCGTTCCTGACTTGGAAGGCCTGCGTCGCTTCCTGATGGCAACGATTGGTTGGTCCCAAGAGCGGACCGACGAGGTCTTGGTCCCGGTCATAAAGGATCTGAACCGCCGCGACATGGAGGGCACGCAGAGCAACATTACGAGGTACTTTGAGGGTGGGAGCTACTCGGTGGGCGCGGGCGCCAAGGAGGCGTTTGCGCCACGGCAGAGGCAGATGGGGAGTAAGCGGATGGCGGCTGCAGTGAGCAGGCTGAGGACCAAGGTGACCAACATCGGCGCTGATGGTGATGCCACCAGTACACCTCCGACCGCCGAGGGCGTTCCCTCGGGAAGCAATGGCACGCGAAAGCGCAAGGCTCGCGCCGCGGCTGTCGTGGAGAGTGACGGCGACGGCGACGATGATAATGACCGCGATAATGATTTTGTTGATGACGAAGAAGAGGCGCATGGGACCCTAAAAAGGCGCAAGGGAAAGGGAAAGGGCAAGGGCAAGAAGGTCAAGGCGTAAACGTAGCTAGTTGGGGCTACTGTGTAGGCGTATTTGTCAGGGTCTAGAGGTCGATATATCCGAGTTACGTTTACACGAGACAACAATTCTACATTCTTCTCAGGGAAGAATACCTGCAACGGTGAATCGGCGTCTGACTGCAGTACTCCGGACCGGTCCACTCGTTGTATTGGTCCCGAGGATGCGGTAAGACGTCAATATAACCTCCTTCCAGTGATATTCAATCTCAGCTGCAAATTCTCAGCTGCAAATTCTGTCATCCTCGTACTGGCATGCGGCTAGAGTAGCTTACACTCAAACTCAGAAGACTCCCAGATCATCAATTTATACCGCTTAGCCCTCGAATTCGAAATTCAAAGCCCTAGAAACAACGTTACCCACAACCGCAATGGCCTCCAAGAAAATCATTAGTGTATTTGGTACCATTGGAAAGCAGGGTGGCTCTGTTGTCCAGGCCTTCCTGAACGATGCTAAGCTCAAGGGTGACTAGAAGACATATACTAGAGGTGTGAAATATAAACTAGCTTGTGGTAATATAGGAAGTACTAATCTAAATACCGGGCAGTCCGAGGAATCTCGTGGAATGCGGACAGCGACATTTCCAAGAAGTTGACGGCCTAGGGTGTCCAGGTAATCTCTGTGAGTCTACTGCTTCATGATATAGTCCAGTGACGATCGATACACTGAACAAGATCACGAGCGGATATCAATGACAAGGCCCAGCTGGTCCAGGCCATGGAGGGGGGGCTTCTGCCGTCTTCGCCGTTACCAATTACTGGGAGAAGATGGACATGAAGCTCGAGATCCAACAGGGCAATAACCTTGCTGGTGCGGCCAAAGAGACCGGTGTCAACCTTTCTATCTGGAGCTCACTTCTGAACGTCAACAAGCGTGAGTATAATTACCGTGAGGGTCCCTGGCATATTTCGCTCACCCATGGCCATAGTCACAAACAGCAAGCTTTCCAACGTGTACTATTTCGATTCCTAGGCCACGGTTGAAGACTACATCCATGAGATTGATATCTCGGCCACGTTCTTCTTGCCGGGCTACCTCACGACCAACGTCCCAGACGGCGAGCTGCGCCAGACGCCACCCCCCTCCACAACGCACCTCGCGATGCCGGCCCCCGAGACGGCGCCGTTCCCGATGTTTGACGCCGAAGCCGACACGGGCAGGTGGGTCAAGGCCATCGTGCAGAAGCGTGACGAGCCGGGCATGCTGGGCAGGCAGGTGTACGCGGCCAGCGCGTACGTGACGCCCAGGGGAATTCTCGAGGGGGCCAATGAGATGTTCCCGAGCCGGGCATGACGGCCAAGTTCTTTAGCGTGCCGCAGGACGGTTACCTGAGGATGCTGACGGGGCTGGGATTGCCGCAGTATGTGGCGGACGAGATGCTGGAGAACATGAGGTTGATGGATGGAAGCTGACGCATGATATCCTGGAGGACAAGCCCACGAGCTGGGAGGAGTATCTGAAGAGGTCGCCTGTTTTCAAGGACCTTAAGTAAGCATGGTGAGCGAGTTGGGCAGGAGGTGTGGCCCTCTGCTTTCCTTGTTGCCCCTCAAGCGTAAGAACTGTCAAATCTCACATGTGCTTGGAGTCGACCCTCTTCTCTAAGGCAGCAGGTATAACAAGTTTACAGTTTGAGAGCGGACGGAAATAATAGAGGGTCAAAGGGTCAGAGGGTCAGAGTCAATACCGTTATGCGACCGAAGTGAATTGCCCTATTAGTGGCTACAGGCGGTTGTTAGTGGCTACTGGTACAGTAGTGGCTCCGTTTATCGCCTCCCTGCCGAGACTGCTGATTGGCCGTAGTGTTTGGGGGTTTTCTGCCTTCCTTTTAGCCCGCTGGGAACAAGGAGCTTTTGGCTGTCGTCACCTACTTTGTCCTTCGCCGCGGTCGCAAAGTGCCCCAAACCTACTTACTACACACACACACACACACACACACAGTCACACTCCACCGTCTCTTCGCAGTCACCACAACATCCGCGATCGCAAACCTCGAGTACGTGGCGCATAAGATTATCAGTGTCGCCTGAGAGAATTGCAGGAAGCTACGACGCAAAGGAGGCCCAGCTGTTAGCTGTCAAACCGCCGTTGGTCCCCAAAGCAGAAGCTACGCAGCTGTTCCCGGCATCCGTACAGTTTTTGTCTCGAACCATCGATACCTCTTCGGAAGACTACATCCTCTAGGAGAGGTCAAGATGTCGAACAACTTGGTGGGAACAATCTACCAGCAAATCATCAATGAGGTGATCGAGGCATCGCGGGTGGACTTCGAGGACCAGGGCGTTGGCGAGGACGTTCTGGACGAGCTGCGCAGGGTGCGTTTTCTTCCTCCCTTCTTGGTCACCCATCAAACAACCTCCTTCCTCCTTGCTGCCTGTCAATTCATACCATACCATACCATTTCCAAAATTTGTTCCCAGTTTGCATTGAACTTGATGTGGGTTGCTTTGGTCGTTGATGACCTTCTCCCTTGAAAACGTTGGGCTGTTTGACAGCGGCTCCTTGAGTTGGCGCGGATGGGCGGTCGGAGAGCGAGAAGGGCGAGAAGGGCGAGGGCGGCCTGGACTTGGGGCTGACAGGAGGGTGACCTGGTACTATTTGGGTCTTTTAAGCATCAACCCCCTGCCTATTTGTCTCCCCCAGTCAGCACTCCGCTGATTTGATTGGGGCCAAGTCTTGGGGTTTTCACGTGCAACTGCCATGACACAGAGCAGCCTTATCCCCCTCCCTCCGTCCCTCATAAGCTTGCGCCCCTCGCCCGGAACCCCCCGCACAAATGACCATGTCACAGCATTTCTTTTTGGTGTCTGCCTAGTATTAGCCTTGACTGCTCGATAGGCAGAATGTTGCGTTGCGATCCAGAGACTAGATCCAAGTATGCTGACATATTTGATTCTATAGGGATGGCAGTTGAAGCTGTCTAAGCTCCAGGTCGCCTCATTTCCTTGGGACCCTCCTCCACCAGCTCCTGCACCCGCACCGGTTGCTCAACAGGCCCCGGCTGCTCCGGCGCAGCCGACTCATCCTGCTCAGCCGGTTCAACAGGCTCAGCAGCAACAACCGCAGCAGCAGCAACAGCAGCAGCAGCAACAGCAACAGCAACAACAGCAACAACACCACCACCAACAACAGCAGCAGCAACAACAACAACAACAACATCACCAACAACAACAACAGCAGGTCGGCACTCCGTCCTATACGTCGGCAACCCTGAGCCCACAGCCTGCTCCCAATGCTCAACCTCCACCTCTGGCCAATGGTCTTCCTGGCCCACCCCAGAATTACAATGGCCAACAAATGAACCACGAGGCACTGAAGCAGGAGTCTGTCATCAAGCAGGAGCCGGGCCTTGCTAATGCCGGCATGCCTCCTGCCCACCCTGGCGGCATGCCTCAGTATCCTGGTATGCAAGGTGGCGCAGGTGGCGTTGCCGCCCAGCGTGCTGCTGCGCAGCTGCAGAACCAGTACGGCTCGCGAGCTGCTGCTAGCATCAGTGCCATCCATGGTTACAACCAGGGAGGCCAGCCACAAGGCCAGCAGATGACCCCACGGCCAGGTGCTCCTCCTGGTCAGCCAGGTCAGGCCCCGCGCCCTCAGCAGACTCCGGCCCAGGCTCAGTACAACCAACAAGTTGCCAACCAGGTGGCTGCTATGGCACAGCAACGTGGTGTCGCACCACCTTCCCGGCCCGGCCCGCAGAATGGATTCCAGCAGTCTCAGACTGATGGTGCCGCGGATGGCTACGAGGGCGTCCTGGTGCGTCAGAACGAGAACGGCGAGACGTCCGAGCTGGGTCGTGTGGACATTGATCGTATTCTCCATAAAGAGATGGCTGCCCGAGCCAAACAGATGGAGGGTGGTGGTCTAATGCTTCCATTAAAGAAGGCCACCCAGCACAAGTCGACCGTCAATGCCAACAAGTCTTCTGCCGAGGCCGGTCCGTCCAAGTTCGACGGAGTCGATGACGACATCAAGAGAGAGGAAGAAGATGAGGATGCGATCAATTCTGACTTGGACGACCCTGATGAGGTTGACATAGCGGATGAGGACGATGAGGAGAACATGGGTCATATCATGCTCTGCATGTACGACAAAGTCCAGCGTGTCAAGAACAAGTGGTCAGTATCGTCAGCTAGTTTTCCTGTGATATCAAATACTAACCCCTCACAGGAAGTGCACGCTCAAGGATGGCGTGCTCAACGTTAACGGCAAGGACTATGTCTTTCACAAGGCCACTGGTGAATACGAGTGGTAACCCTTACTGCCGTTACACCTTTACCACATACACTTCGCAGGCGTTTTGGGGACTGTCTTTTACGGATATTTGTATTTGATCACACGACTTTAGATGCCATCAACGGTCGGCTCTCCACAGTCATGAGCAACCAGGCCGACCTCGTATTGGGCAGTTGGGAGCACCCAACTCAATACGAGACACTTACCACAGATTGACTCGCAGAGTATGAAAAAATGAGCCAGAATTAACGAAAAGCTCAAGGCAGTTGTGGTTCATGCAAGCCCACTGCAAGACTATAAGCCGGCGTTCGGAAGGGGGCACCAGGGCTGCATCATTCTTTTCACTAATCCTCATGAGCAGGAATGAACGGTCGACTGTATGATACGTCAATACAGGCAGGGTAGCCCGCAAATGAAAGCCTAGTTATTACACTTAAGGGCCTAGAGGCCTCTTCTCGAGATGAGTTTGTGATATGAGCAGAGGAGCATGACTGTCACTTTGTGCTGAGTGTTGAATATACACTTGCCAGATTATCTAGACTTTTAGCTATTGGGCAAATATGGCCACTTGAGCTCTGGTCTTATATCGAGCCCAAGCACATCTGTGCCTTAAAAATTCTCTACACTACCTAGGTAGACTGACAGTGAGTTCGCAAGCGCAAGACCAATTCTTTCAATGAGGGTTTGGCTCAGTATTACTCAGTGCCATAGCTTCCCTTTTTATCTTTTTCAACGCCATCGTAGGATCGTCCAGGACAAAGGTCATGCTACAACTTACGATGCGCAGATGGACTGCGTACGCCTGTCTTCACAAGGACCATCGATTTTACCCACCCCGCGTACGGTCGTTAATACTAACATCCAGTCACTTACCTAGTACGCCCTGCACGCCTAGGTTCTCTATCGTCTCGGGAAGGAATGCTCATCTTCTGGAACCGTGCCGGGTCCGCACCGGGCCGCGAAGACTCGGGCTGATGGAGACTTGTGCTCTTGTATTGGTGATGAACCACCTTTTAGAATTAACGTACGTGCCTTCACATGAAGAGACCGTCACACCCCCAATTTCTTCAAAGCTTGCCGTTCAAGTGCTTTCTTGCAATCGGAAACGGGCAGACAAGAACGGAGCATCTGGAATGCCGCCAGTGTTGTAGCCACCGTGAGAGCCACCCAAACCTGGTGATACTGAATTTCCACGTCTATATGCGAGTTTCACACCTGGAATGGCTGTTTCCCCCAGATTCCTTGTACTCATCAGTCATTTTAACGTTCTGTAATTCATACGGTGGCTTTTGAGTGCTTAATGATGAAAAGGAGGTGACCAGTGTGCATGCAAGCTTGAGCAAATCAAGTCCACAAGCTGTAGCTACGGTCTTCAAAGACGCACGATTCTTGTCTCCCATGCTTAACATCCCATTTTACGATGAGGTAAACGAGTTGAAACACTATATATATATATAGACAAAATTGGCAAGGACAACTTCAACTGTAATGGTCCCTCCTATGTGCTGCTACTATTACAATGACCAGTTTGGGATTTCTGCTCATATCCAAGCGAGCACGTTTACAACACTGACACTCTTGCCAAACTGGACCAAATACTCCCCGCTATTGTTTTGTGATTTCTCTGGACCTGGTGCAGACAGCGAAGACTTTGATCGGCACAAAGCCAATGAAGGGTTTGCTGCACAACATCGGCATCATCTTTCTCCAGGGAGATGCTGCAATAACACCAAATGCAATGTCTCAGGCCAGAGGGATATACATTACCAAAATCTTGATCAAGCCAGCTGGCGGCCATGGTCTCGATCTTGGTCTCGGTTTCTTTTCATTATGAGAAGAGAGAGTGCCGCTTCACTGCAGATCCCTTCATCAGAACGGCAAAAGTGTACGGTAGGTACACCGCCTCCTGATCAATCCGGTGTCTGATTTTCCTCTCGCTTTTCCATCCAGTTGGTAGCAAGGAGGCCTCGCATTTTCTTTAGCCCGTTCCTGTAACAAGTTCGCCAGCTGCGGCACTGCACGAGATCGAGCCAGCTCCACGATCAACCCCATAAAGGAGGTTCGGGATTGGACCGACGGCTGGGATATCACTATTTTGTCTTTCGTGTCGATATGCTTTCCTGCCATCATCAATTTGCTTGGGGTTTCTGATATACCCACCTTCGCAGCGCTCCGTAGTCAAGGGATGCCTGTGTCTGACGCATGAAACGTTTTTTGTTCGGACAGCAGTAAAGCCTCGAAACTGGGCTGCGCTGGCCTCAGACTAGCTTGTGCGGAGATGTTATGGGACGTTGACACGGTATATGAGGAGTAGTCATCCACAAACTTGGTGGATCGCAGTCTATGGGTGTATTAAATCAATGCTAACCCCTGATCACTTCCTGGCGCCTGGTTCCCTTGTATCGAGGGCAAGGACCGATGAATTTAGACGAGAGTGTATACCGAAGTGCAATGTTCCTAGCAAGCATTTCAATATTGTAACGTAAAGGATAAGGAAGTGGGAAACCATCCCTGAAGCATTATTTTAACGGGAGATCCCCGACAAATACAAACATCAAAATGGGTAGATATTCAATATGTATGTTACATGTATTCGCCATGCACATCAAGGGGAAATTGAAGCATCATCCGCTTACATAGTGATGCATGGTTGAGTATGGAAATGTTCAACGACCGCTTACCCGATGAGGCAACCTGCGACCATCGTCGAGGACGTCGCATGGTGCAGCAACCCCTGAGGGGGCTTTGTGAAGCATAGCCTTCGGTACGCTTTTCTTCTCCGGCTAGACGGGTCGCTGCCAGGAAATTTCGTGGAGCTAGCCACGTCCCAAGAACAGCGCCCAGGAGAATCCTGGCAGTGGCCCCGTCAATGTGATGTTCAGACACATAGCACCAGTTCCTCTGCCACTTTGGGGGCATGAACTGTACTTACATACCCGCCAGGGCCGGCAAACTGGGATGTCCTCTGTTTGTTTTGGTGACTTGGACGTCAGTTTTTACTTTGCTGTTCCCCTCTCTTACCCTTCTCGGCAGTCCATGCCCGGGAACAGATAGCCGAGACAAGGGAACCCATGCTATTGCTGGCCGGTCACATGGGGTCGGGTCTCGCAAACTGTTGGTTGTTGGGCATGTTGGCTCTCACCACGGGGACGATAAAGAGGTTCACCCGAGACCGAGACCTGACGCTGAGGATACCCCTGTGGCGGCAGACAGGCAGCAGCGTTCCTCAGTGGCATGCCTTTGTGTTACTGGGATGCTGACGTACTTGTTTCAGGGATAGTCCCTGGGTGATGGTGATGCTGTTGGTGATGTGTTCAGAAGGGGTTGGGTCTCCTTTTGTGTCTGTTGGCTCAGCTTTGCAGAGTTGGGCCTCGGCTGCTGTGTGGATTGAGTTAGAAGATCCAGACACTGGTCCGAGACCATATCAAGGTGAACTGTCACACCGCTACCCGCTATAATCCTCCAACGCACATGTTTCAGTAACCGACGGAAGGGTTCCGCAGCCAAGTTTATGGTACAGAGACGAGCCGCACGGGCTAGTGGAAGATGGTGTTGGTGATGCCGTTGCGCAGGACGGCCCCACAAGCGACCGGAAGACATCGGGCCTAAGTACCATTCCGGAGTCGGGCGGCCCCATCCTGCTTTCCGGGCCCTCCGGGGGTTTCGGAGTGATCACGGCCCCAGTGTGCCAACCAACGCATCGCCCACGGCCTGGGCGGACCCCGCCGCCACCACCCAAGGGGGTTGAGATCATGACCTAATTTAGATTATGATTTCCACTTCGGGCTCGCCGTACCAGGCTCTCTGTCAAGACAGATGTGTCAAAAACATGAAAACCAGCTTAGTACTCAGCGCTGGCTAAGGATTGTGCCCTGAGCCACATGGCAGTGGATGACAGTGGAGAGTTTCCAAGTGCTTGTTTTGCGTCCCCCGGGACCAGATTCCTCAGCCCTTCAACTTAATCACCGACGATGTGGATGCCCCGCTCGAGTCATTACTGTGTAGGATTCGACTGAATCCCTGCGACCTGCCTGTGTGCGTAAGGTGCGACCCGACAGTCTGGATCGAGGATCCTGGGAAATTGGACTGTTCCGTAACTGCGGAGTTATGGATGAGATGTTTCATTGCTAATGCGTCATATATGTTGTTAGCTAGTTTACCGTAGCTGGAAGCCAGACTGTAGAGAGTCGGTTGATATCATCTCTGACGTGGGTCGCGAGCCAACATCTTCGCCTATTCTCGTACAGCTCGTGAAACTGATGTTGCAAATCCTCTATTCCACAAAATAGGATGCAACTCGGCTGGTTGATGCAATGAATGAATGTGTGATGGGCCAATGTGCCGGTATCGTCTCTTTGTCCCTCGAGACCATACCATCTGAAATGTGATATCTGATGGCGAGATATCTCACGTCCCCATACATCGTTATATCCGTGAATGTCCTTGCATCTGGTTTCTGTATTTGACGGTGTTCTTGCTTAGTATTTATGTGATGCAGCGAGTTTCATCTCAATCGATTGGGGTATGCCACTATCATGCCTGCAAAGCGTATCGCCATAAATGCCATAGTGCAGTGTGATTTGCTGGCCACTGCTAGGTTCACCACCGATATGCATTGCCGTGGCTGGAGAGAGCAATGTGACAATTGGGAGTTTCAGAACCAACAAGTAAGCTGGAATGCTCGGCGAGCCTTGGCAAGTGCCACTTTGTACGGTTTGAAGACACGGGGTTCTGTGATGCTATGTCTTCTGGTGACGACGGCAGATACTATTTCGGGAATCGATGTCTTCAAAATGCCTCCTCTCCGTTTTGAGGTTGCTTTCCTTTGCCATGCCATCAATACCACACAGTACCGAGACCATGGGACAAATCCACGCGCTAGGAAGAAACGGCACAATCGCCGGGGTCGTCGAAAGTTGCGGGACTTTTGAGGCTGGCAGTCACATGCGACGAGACTAGTGCAACTTGGCTGTCAATATCAGACGTTTCATATGCTTCTGATGGGTCAATCCTTTTCCTCGTGCCAGTAAGATAAGGATGCCAAACAGCGGTGTAGCGGAGAGGCCTGTTTTGAAGGCCATGGCAGATTATCCGTAAGTCGATCTCGAGCGTCCTTGAAGGTCCGTAGAGAAAAGAATAGTCGGACTTTCGAAACGCTGTAGGAATTCGACAGTGTTAACATGTCAGTGACGGAACACAAGATAACTAACTGCATTACTTGGCCGACCGTGGCGTCCAGAAACCGGGAGCCGTTGTGTAAGTACCAAACATGGCAAACACGAACGTCGAGATGGACTGGGGTCAAGGAAAGGGGCCGATACGGAGCCGGGGTCAAGCCCGGTACCATCAAGCCCAGGGGTCAGAGCGAGGGTGGGACGGAGGCGGGTGTTCCAAGTTGCTGGATCAACAACCGATTCCCGCGACCCACACAGTGAAAGGGTTCGAGGCCACACCGGGGAGTTGGATGATGAGAGAATCGAAAAGATGTTGACGGTGACAAAGATTGTACCATGGTACAATCAGGAACGCTCGATCCTCGGAATGGATAGACCCAGGTACGTCCCGACGTCATAATAAGGGCAAAAAACAAAAAGGCCTCGAGCGAAGACCGCTGTTCATGGTACCTGACATGCCTTGCTGACTAGATGTGCATTATGCAGCACGGCCTTCGGGATGTCTTTCAAGTTTAGGACCATTCGCACCGAGTGTCTCGCTTCGAACTGCACCCCGAAAGCTTGTCGGATAGTGCCCGACGCTTTAGTTCTTTGACATCCTCCCTCGCAACAAGGTTCGTAATATGAAGTTGGCCTGTACACACGATGTGGTGCTGACGAGAGTCCTTGTCCGTTACCAGGAGAAGGATAACGCCGGGTAACGTTTGGCTTTGGGGTAATTCTGCCGCAACAAGCGCCTCTATGCAGTAATATCGATATTCATTCGGCGGCACCAGCTTCTAGCGAGGGAGGTGATTCCTCACCGGCTCGGCTGCCCAGTTGGATTTGGAAACTGCCGCGAAGGATTCGACGTTGAGGTCGCACAGGGATGTTTGCAAACTGATGTGTGATATTTCTGATTCGTGTAAATTGGCGCTACTTTAGCGTCTTCTGCGATCCAGCCTGTTGGTAACCAATCTGATTGGCTGTTGACCTAACTCTAGTCAGCCTCGAAAGCCCCGCCAGGGTTTGAGTTCGTTGGCATCTTCCTTGGAGCCTGCATAAGCTGGGATCTGGACCTAACCTTCCACGTGTTTGAGTTGATCGTGCGGGACAGTAGAGCCCACAACCGCCACAGTTGGAATCCAGCTTGGCGGTTTGAATGAACGATATCGTAACCCATATAGTGCGACTGTTGCAGCAGTCCGGATCGATATTTATGTTTTCCGACGCTTTTGGGATCCGAAATTTGAACATCTGTCCTAACCGCGTTGAACCTCTCCAGTGGTGCAAGATTCCTGTCACGAGAAGCCTTCTGTGTCACGATGGAGGGGTCCCTCGCTTCAGGTTGATGTCTCATCGCGCGACAACCATTTCATTGTTGACTGGGTGCAACGGCCGAGACTCGTGGTCCAGCAGGGTGAGGTGCGGAGGTGAACGGATACGATCTCCCTGTATAGGTTACGCAGGAATCGCAACAAACAGCTTCAAATCGAGACGTTTTTTACCGCGGCCACGATACAAATTTCCGTCCTAGTACTCGTTGGGTTGCGGGTGTGGCAAACTATCGTTTGATAGTCCATTCTGGCCAGCGGTTGTTTACTTGCATATGCATCATGCAAGAGTCGACCGAATGAGTTGATAGGTGGATTGTCGTTAATCCCGAGGTCGTAAGCCGTCCCAAAGTTCAGGTCCATTCCAGGCGGCCCGAGTATTTGAGTCGTGCCCATTGGTGTCGTGCCGAAAAACAATTCAATTCCCGCTTATTCAGATCTCCCGGTCAACGTGGTGTGCAGCGCTCAGAGAGGATCTGTGGGCAGCAAGTGTTCGTGTTCCGCAACCTCAGTACGATCGTGACACTGTCGCAAAAGGTCTGCCCAGTCGTTTTGTGTGACTGAGACCTGTTGTTGTACTCAGAGTCCCAGCTCTACCACGGCAATTGCGTTATTCGTGGTATATAGTCTCGACTTGCCTTGAAACCCCCCCCCCCCCCCACGGGGGTGGGATTCAAGGATACCGCTTGTCTAGATTCCATCGCCCCCAGATGTGGCATGTAGGCATTGAATCCTTGTGTATTCAGTGGCTCAGTCAACAGGTAGCGGCTTTCATTCCGTGGTTACCCAATTCGACGCCTTGTTGTGATGAAGCGACAACCAAGGACGATCCCGACCAGCAACGTGCAGTGGTCGGAAGGTGGGTTCTGAACATGGTGCCAAGTAGAAACCTGAATGGAGACTGGTGGGCTGCTCCTGGTGAGTAGCCCGGCAGTAGTTCTTCAGGGCTTGAGCCACTCGGGCGTTCAGGATCGACCCAGCAAGCTGGTTCGAAGCTTTGCATTGAGCCAATCCAGTACGGCATCCGGACCACCCTTCATGCAGTCCCGGATCCCCTGGCACGGAAGATGTTGTATATGTAACGCCAAAGTACATGGACTTTGTCCATGACCATTACATCAAACTAGGACCCTTGCAAAGGTCGGGGCGCCAAAGAGAAGGAAGTCAACTTGTTCCAACGCTTTCGTGACCGTGAAAATGACAGTGGAGACGCATAATCCAGGCTCATGCTGATAGTATGGACCTTGAGAGCCCCATGTCGCGACTGTAAAGACCATGTTGCTGCGTGAACCGACGTATCCATTATCGATCTGAGACAGCCTTGCAAACCAAGTCCAAGGGTTTATTCCGGGCAGCTGAGAACTCTGACCTCTCAGGAGGCGGCCATTTTCTTTGACGGCAATGGATGTGCAATGAACAATGCCACTAGTAAAAGGGTCCAGCAGAGAAGAAGTGACGGCAGCCGGACTGGGCGAGATCCAAGGTTGATTGCCATCGATTGGGCCCAGTCTGGTTCTAAACAGATGTCGAACACATCCGTATTCCCACTTTAATCAAGCAAGTCAATGGAGTATGGAGGCCCTTGACTCAATTCCCAGCTCCCCTGACCCGGCTCGGTAGATCATTCGACGATGGCGGGCGAGCCTGGGGCAATAGTTGAACCGGGCTTTGAGGCATTCCTCGAAAACTTCCGACGTCGTTCATGTAATGTAGATAGCCCAAGTACAGTACCGACCGTGCAAGAGCAGCGGGTCTTTAACTGGCAAGCCATAAAGGGTGATTGGTTGCGATTAGAAACATGGAACAGTGACGATGATTGATATGGGAAAATGTGGGAGAGGAGGGAGGAGGGAGGAGGAAGGAGGAAGGACGTGGACACAAGGCTGGGCACGGGCCACGAGGAAAGCACGGATGTACCGATGTACTTGCCTTGCCACCTGCATAGTACCGATTGCAGATGTACAGATGTACCGTAGTACCGATGTATTCCCCATTATCCCTGTATGGGCCCACTACAGCTTCGGTCCCCACCTCACGACCCCTGCGAGCGCGGATCGAAAATTGGTCTTTTCTGGCAGGGTCGATCCATGTTGCTGTCTGCCAGTCACTCGAAGCTTTACCTTAGTCTACTGTGGCCAGGTGGTAGCGCCGTCTCTGCCCCCAAACTGCCAGTCTGCTTCCCAACCACTTGGCACTTGAACACTCTAAGCACTTTTGAGCTGGGCACTGCACCGTGTGAACCCACCTTCCAGGCCTAATCATCACATCCATCTCATTCATTCCATTCATCACTCACTCACTCATTCATTCATTCGATCATTGGCGTCTCGCCTTCTCCGGCTCTGCGTCGTGCTGCGCCGTGCCGTGCTGCGCCGTGCTTTGTTGTCAGACGGCTGTCTCGTCCTCATCATTCTTCTCACTCGAGAGATCGCGTTACACACGAGACCAAGCCAATGTCTGTGGAGACGACCATTCGATCGCCACCCGCCAGCAAGGTCAACGCCGCCACGGTACATACATATTCATAGGTACGTTGTATCGTATTCCCGTCAACTGGTACATACCGAGTAGAGCTGCTGGTCGGCTGGCCTGCTGGTCTGCTGGTCTGCTGGTCTGTTGGTTCTGCTGTTGGTCATAGCCCTCCCTGTCTTAGATGGGCATTTTTATTTTTTATAATGGCAGCTAATGACTCGGCCCAATATTAGGAGGACTACTACTACCCGCCAGTAGATCCCGTTTCCTTGCAATTCTCGGGTGTCTTCAAATGAGAGCTTGTCGTGACCCCCTTCATCTCCAGGTACGAACAGACAAAAAGACGCA